>PDND01000103.1:0-97600 GCA_002572855.1 [Emmonsia] crescens | reverse complement strand
ATATATATATATATATATATATATGTATATATACGTACTGTTGTTTGAATGGAGGAAGCCGCCCATCATCTGCACATGGTGTGGAGAGCGCCAGGTAATTTCCTCCAGCGGGACCTCAGGCTGGGCGGCCATGGTGAGTGGCGGGTGATGGGTGATTGGAGATGGGCGGGGAGTAAAGGAAAATGGATGAGAGGATTAGGATTTAATCGAATCTATACATAACATGGTTGTGCTGGGGAGCTGAATCTTCCCCGTTCTGCGATCCCAAGATATGTAAATACAGAAGATATCAATGATGTAGCTCCGAGTTAAATAGTTTAAATAAGTTACTAGTAACAATCCGTAACAAAAAAATACAAAGATCCCCACCCACATTTTACGATATAGTTATATATAATTAATTAGAGTACCATGAACAGATTATTACTTCTTATGCTGTTTCTCAAAGATAACACAATGTTATTATTAAACTGAAGTGTCAGCATGATCACCTATTCAGGGACATATTAATAAACACCTAATGCTAATTGTAGGGTATAGAAGAACTTGCGGTGTAACAATGAATAATTAAGTTATAATCCGCCGAAGAAGAAGAAGAAGAAGAAGAAGAAGAAGAAAAAGAAGAATTGAATGCAGATACAAAGATAAAACAATAGCCACCCACCAATCCATCGCCCATGCAAAGAACAATCCACGCCTGTTGCTACCTGACTCCTTAAACTGCCCATACCGACACCTCGCTGAAAGATATCTAACACATCAATGCATCAGCATATGCCAATACCCATTCATTCCCAACCGGAATGTTAGAACATCATCAGACGAGAAGAGAGAAAAATAACAAAAAATAAGGAATATGAAGCAGCAGAACAAATATCCCTTACCCCTACCCCTATTCCCCGCTGAACACGAATTCGACCAACCACATTATTCATCTCTTCTGAGACCCCTTTTCTCACTGGATATCCACTCGCACGGCACCATGTCGCATCATCCATCCATTTGAAATACCCCCCCCCCCTCCTTAGAAGTAAAGTACACCTAAAACGGCATACTCCGCTGCAATTTATCAACCTCCTTCAGACACACAATAGCCGCAATCCACGGGAAACTAAGCAGCTTAGGCTTTTTACCATGTCTATCCGGCCCATAGCCATGGCCCGATTGATCCTGGTGTTGCTGTTTCAAAGCATGATAATAACGACCGACAGAGACATCACGTTTCGGTGGCGTGGTGGACCGTGAGGAATAGGTATTTTCCTTCTTTTCGTCTTCGACAGCGATGTAGAGGCATGCGATGGAACGTTCGAGCGATTCCCCGCCTCCTGATTCGCGATCTTGGATCATGGCGGTGACGAATTGGACGAGTTCCTCGTATTCTGGCGTTGTGGTGTTAGTGACAATTGCTTATGAATTTTTATCGAAAGAGCGGGGGATAATGTATGCATATAGAGGGAACGAAGATGTGTATTTAAACCATAAGAAAATGGCTAAGTTATCAAGGAGGGAATTAACATACCCTCCCTCATCTGTTTCGACGCGTCCTTCTGCCGCTGATTGAGTTTCTGTCCATGTCCTAGGATAGTGCCGACGAACACTTCGTACTCTGTGATGGAGCTCTTCCATGGAGTGGACGAATACCGGCTCATAATTTCCCAGAGGTTATCTTCGTAACTGCACAGACAAAAAAGAGAACGAAAGAAAGAAAGTCAGTGGAGGAAAGAAGACTGAAGGAAAAAGAACAGCGATCCAAATTACATACATCTGCCGAATATCCAACGCTAACCCAACATGATGATTCCACAGAAACCCATCCGTCTCGTTCTGCACATATGCCCAAACACCGCTAAGCACGCTGGGAGCAGCCATCGCCGACGAACGCTCCATGACATTCTGCCGATGTTGAAGGAACTCCACCTCATCAATGGAGCGGTACAGTTTGCCCAGTATATTTTCGCTTTTATAGAACCTGGTAGCTGGGCGCTCGTCCTCGTCGTCGTCATCGTCTTGCATTCGATCGTCGTCTGCTTCGAGCAGAGATAGATTCTCTGCAATGCGGACACGAGGTCCAGGGGCCTGGAAATCTGGACGGTATCGTAGGAATTTGGGGATGCGGGCTAGGTCAACCTATTATTGTGTGTATAAATAATGGGGTTAGCATATAATTTAGACATACGTGAGAGAGGATACTCAATATACATCGAGGAGGGATGGTAGGGAACGTGGGGAACGTGGGAAACGTACAGGAACTCCGCTCTTTGAAAAATCAACAGCAGTAGAATGCAGCTCAGCAAGTAACAAGCACTCCTGATCAAACGTCCCAAGAGGCCGTTGATCCGCAATGGTCTGATGGATCGTGGCAATCCTTCCCAGCTGATCTTGCTGCATGAACGTCACGAAGAAATCTATAATATCATCTCGTTCGACTGGCCGGTCAAGCACTTTTTCCTCCACGCGAGGATACTCTGCCGGGGCAGCAATTCGCTTAGGAATTAAGGTATCATCGAATATGATGTTATACAAATCACCATCCAGATCACCGCCGCTCAGCATGCTGGGGAGGTCACGGTCGCCGTGCTGGCTGAAAACGACGCAGTTGTGGAGTCGGCGGAGAGAGGAGTCGGCGGGGACATCGACGGCCCTTGCCATCTGGACGTCACCGGGATGCATGGCTGGCGAGCGAGTGACGACAACCCTAGGATTCACGAGCACCTCTCTAAATCCTTTATCGGACAGACTAGTGCAGAAAATCTCCCCTTCCTTGAGGATCCCGGTTTCGTCCATGATGCCAAAGAGGGTCACGGCCTTGGGGACTCGGATTCGAGCACGGTATTTCAGATCTCGTAGTTTGATCAGAACAGCAAGTTCCATAACCCGGCGCAGAAATTCATCGTCGGAGTGGCGGAGTCCAAAGCCCTGCAAAATACTGATAAGCCATGGGAACCCTACTGACTTTGCGATATTTGTATCTTCCAAAAACCTAGCAGCCTGTGCCGTCGACGTTGCCGTAGCGCGGAGTCTCGCAATCTCGTCTGCCTGTAACTTCAAAAACATCCCACCGTCGACGCCTAGATCTTCAAAAATTTTGATCAACTGTGCATTGAGGAAGAAAGGTAACGACCTTATCCCTGATCCACATAGTTCGATATTGAAAGCATCGGCAGAGTTGCGCACTTCGAATTTAATCATGGATGGCCTCAGCATCAGCGATTTACCGTTCTTTCTGCTATCAAGAGAGATCATCCCCTTAGCACCTGCATTTTTAAAAGAAAACCAATTAGAGAGGGGCTAGAAGATATATATTATAAACCAACTTCAAAGCTCTAAATATAGCATGGAAGGGGAAATAAATACCCGCAAACCTAATTTGAAATACAGTAGGCTTCACCATCGTCCGTAGCGAATAGTCCTTCCAGATCATATGCATCATAGAAGCCGATATCGTACCGACGCCATCGCTGAAAACCCGTCCGTTCCGTTTTACATCCTCCTCTATCGAAACCAAGTCCGGGGTGACCGGGATTGAAGTCAAGGTGTCAGAAAACGTCTGTCCAATTCTTGCGGCCTGCTTTGCTGGGGAGTATATATGACCAAAGTTGCCCAGTTGCTGAATAATAGTCGTGGCATTGTATAGAAACCCATCTATATAAAAGGGTGCGACGAACCAGCACGTCTGCGAACGCAGAGATGAATGAGAAAAGCCAAGAAACTCAAACTTACGACCTGCAATGTTGATTCCATTTTTCAAGACGCCCTTGAAGCGCTCTTCGAAGATCAGATTAACGG
This sequence comes from [Emmonsia] crescens, assembly GCA_002572855.1. Lineage (NCBI taxonomy): Eukaryota > Fungi > Ascomycota > Eurotiomycetes > Onygenales > Ajellomycetaceae > Emergomyces > [Emmonsia] crescens. Next base: position 93,814 of record PDND01000103.1, on the reverse strand, counting down.
ATGCGCGAGAGTCATATCGGACAGGGTCACCGCTTTCGTCCACAAATTCAACACGCAGGAAATGGTCGACATGGCTAGCATAGCTGCGCAGGACTCGATTCTTGGTTTCCATCCGGGGCCCGTAAAGGTAAGTACCGCAAGGGGTAATCTGAGCACGGTGGATGGAGATGTGATTGGGGTGGATTTGGCGATTGGTGCGGCTCATCGCGTGCTCGCGGACTACGCTTTCAAGGGCCTTTGTGAACGTATCCACCAGCGCAGGAACGTCAACTTCAGAGGCTTCCACATCTGGGGACGGCCATTGCACATTTTGTGATAGTCTCATCAACGCTTGAACGACAATATCCAGATCTTCAACGACCAGCGCGGCTACGACACGCGATGCAAATGAGGTCGCTTTGGCGGGCGTTATGTCACCGTTCCACACCAGCTTTTGTAACTGGAACTGGACGCGGTATGGCAGATGCTCCTGAGTTAAGAAGTTCATAAACCTCTTCATTAAAGTGGAATATGGCACGTCGTACTTCGCGCGATGATCGGCCCATCTAGCAATTTCAGGGATGTGGCGCTCGTTGGCAAGATCTCGAACGGCATTAAGGTCATTTGAACTCGCCAAGAGAAATCTATAGATAAAGCAGGTACCCGCAAGAGCCTCGTGTTCGTCACCAAAGTGACCAACCCTGGTTTTCGGAGGCGGGCCTCGCGGCCATCTTTGATGCATTCGAACCGCAGCAAATGTAGCCGCTAACACATCTTCTGGGTCAGTCTTGTATAATTTCGGGGCCGCATCGGCCGTGATGGTTATAGAAGGTGACTGGTCCGTGCCAGTGTAAATCGATCCGACAATGTTGGAGTAGGTGAATTCCAGGTGATAGATAACGTCCTGCGCCGTCTCCAGCGCAACTCGAATGGCAGTCTTGCCAAACGCGATCTTGCCATTCTCACCACAGCGATAACACTCAATAAACACCGGATTGCCCTCGTGATACTCCCACATGCCACAGGACATTTTGGTGATGGAAAAGCTCTTGATCCGTTTAACAGGCGCCACTTTGCGATGGTTCTGCACGTTACCGTATTTTGCTCCACGCGACAGCCTAATTTCTTCCTCGTTCCTTATTGTACGAAGCTGAAACTCGTCTGGCGGATTGCGACCCTTTTCTAGAAAGATAGTCTGCCCAAACAGCTTCAGTGGTTGTCTGGCAGGTCTTCGCTGCCTACCCGAGCCAACAACCTGACCATAGACGGCAAGCAGGTTCAAGGCCTTACTCTGATCACTAACAGTCAAAGTAGCATTGCGGTTGGGAAGTTTGCGGCAATGGAAACAATGAATGCCGAAGGGTTCAAGTACAGGCCTGAATTGTTGCATCAAATGGTTGTTCTGGACCTGGTCTGGGACATTTCGACAGAAGATCTCCATCGCGAAGGAACAGATAGGAACTTGAAGTAGCCGTATGTATCAGAGGAGTCTTATTTTCCTTTATACGGAGGCCCAGTAGGTAGGTAGAAACCCCTCTTTTTTAGATGTAAGAACCCGCAAGAGTCCCCAGGGCGATGGTCGTGTCGAAAACAGAAGAGAAGAACAAAAAATAAGAATGAAAAAAAATAAAAACAAAGAACAGCGAGAACGGCAATATATGTAAAAAAACAAGGCAAATAATAACACACGAGATCCTTGAGGCCTCCAACGGAATCCCCTGCAAGACAGACAAACTTAGGCTCTTCTTGACTGACTGACTGACTGACTGACTGACTGACCACTGCCGAGCTTCATGCATGAACGAAACGCATCATTGGCTGGGGGTATGAATAAGGCGGGCAATGCACAAAGATTGGAAGAATGAGAAAAGTAAAAGCGAATGAGAATGAGGCAGGGTAAACTGCATGGTTAGAAGGTTTTAAAGTGAATTAATTAGTGAATGTTTTGAATTGATGGTGGTTGAAGACTCCACCCTTTTTATATATCTGAATCTCTTCACGCAACATGTCACGTGTAACTATGAGGCCTACCGCGACTAGTAAAACAGCTACAAACAGTGGGAAATGACTATATAGTTGATGAGAATGAATGTATTCGTTTGTATTTTCAATTAATAGTGGTAGTGATGTATATATATATGTTGTGTGGGCGGTTCCGAGAATCTAGAGTTTAGGGTTATAATTAAATATTATCCACGGATGCAACTATGTGTAACCATCCCCCTGATAGTAATTATCCGCCCCAATCGTAGCAGCTTTGAGGATCTTTTAAGTAACATGGGATTCTTCTATAGTATTCTAATAAGAATAGTAGTGCGACAGTAGTAATAAAAACAAAAAACAAAAAACCAAGAAAAAACCTGCTGTGTTGAAACGCCTCTACCCCCAATGTCTGTCTGTCTGTCTTCATAATTCATTATCCATAGCATGCCATACCGCCTACCTAATGATGAATAGGTAGGTAGGAATATCCCAACGTTGACAAAAAAAAAAAGAGAGAGAAGAGAGAAAAGCGAAACTTGGAAAATATTGTACAGTGGGAAATTTCTCACAAAACCCGCGGCCCCCTTTTTTGCCAGTTTTCCCGACCATCTATGGATCCATCTTATCTACCTTGCCCTTTGAGCCTCCGAACTCCTCTGACCAGCAGCAGGCGTGTGTTTCTCATCTGCAAACGACGGAGAATCATCTTCCTCGTCCTCAACCGTTGCATGGCGTTTGCTCCTAGCCGCGCAGCTGGGATCCGCAGTATAACCGGGATAATCCCGGAACATATCCTGCATCACTGATGTGTTCTTCCGCTGGCCAATATCAGCAGCAGCCCCATCTCCGTTCCCAGCCTCATCGCCCTCCGCTGAACTGCGGAATATCCCCAGCACCGTATCCAGCTTCGTGACCATCTCATCCCACTCCCCATCAGCTGTACTCAACGCCGTAACTGCTCCTCCAGCTCCAATGCGCCAGACCTCTTCGTTATCCGCAGGGTTAATCCAGCTATACGCAGTTCGGATGAGGACAGAGAAACATGCCCGACCCCCAGCGTCAAAGTAGCCCATCACACCAGAGTAGATACCGCGGTTCTCCCCCTCGATCTTTTGTAGAAGTTCGCAGGACCGTTTCTTCGGCGCACCAGTCATGGATCCGGGGGGTAGACACTGGCGAAGGGCGGAGTAATCATGTGGAGTGTTCTTTTCTCGTAGCTTAACAGCAGACCACCCCTTGACCGCTGGCGGTATCGTCTGCGGAATACCCCTGATATGGGTGACGAGCTGGTAGACCCGCGCATGATCCTCCACTTCAAGCAATTTATGAACAGTCACGCCACCAGAGTTGCACACATTGAACATGTCATGCCGTACCAAGTCTGCAATCATCAAGTTCTCACCCATCTCTTTCGGCGTATTTAGGATTTCCTTGGCCCTTTCCAGCGTCATACCCTCGCCCTTTTTGACTGTGCCCTTCATCGGTTTCATATCGATTTGACAGTTCCTGTCATATTGAAGGAAGCATTCAGGGCTGCTGCTGATTATTGCAGCGCTTCCGATTCTGGCGAATGCGCCGTAGGCGGCTGGGGTATATTTCCGAAGTCGCTTGTACAAGATCCATGGGCGGAGAGCTGCCTCCTGCCTATACTTGCACCGGGGAAGGACTACTTTTGTTTGATCCGTCAAACAAAGCTCATACGACTCGCCTTCACGAATGTACTCTTGGCATTTTGCGATTTTTGCCTTGTAGACACGCTCGTCAGGTTTGATGATTTTGGCTCCCTTGACCATCATGTTCGCCAGTTGTTCATCAGAATACTTCATCCGAAAGAGATACTTGCTATCTTCCACTTTATCGAAGGAGGTAACCGCGAGATTAAGCATGATAGGACTCAATGAGTTTGTATATGTGAACCCAAGAAGACGTTTCGTGATAAGATCCATCCATTCCCCCGGCTGCTCGTCAAACTCTCGCATTGACTGAACGTGAATTTTTTGAGCTTTTTGGTCGATCACAATGCTCCGTTCAATCCATAGTAGACCTACGTCGGCGCTGCCATCGCTGCCCGTAATCCTTGGAGTGGCTTCTTTATCCAGTTCAGCGAGGCCCATTTCGTAAGAAAAATAGCCCATAAAACCGCCCCAGAAAGGTATAGAACTACATCCCGCCAAAATTTTCTTTTTAGAGAGTATCCGACGCAAGAGCTCCCAAACCTCGAATGGTTCTTGGACGAAATCCATGCTTGATTTTAAACCGACAAGACGAGAGAACGTGCTCTTTCGCTTGGAAAGCGAGTACTCGAGTGACCATGCGCCAGGACTGAGAACGGATATAATGCTGTATCTCGAGTTCGAATCTAGAACGACACATGGTGCCTCTGGTGTATCAACAAGCTCGCAAATTTTCTCCGTCGTCAAGTAACCGCGATCGAAGGTGCGATATGATGACGTGCTTATTGAAGAACTACACCACTGAAGGATTTCTTCCGCCGGCTTGAAAGGCATATCGCATGCAGCTAAGGGGTCACGGATTTTAACTGGCCTCCCGACGATCTTGCGAAATTTGGAGTTGTAATCAACTACCGAAGTCCACCAATTCTTGATCATTTCACGATTGGCCGCATCGGATTTGCAAGATTCAGGGTGAAACTGCACACCCCACAAAGGTTTCGTGCGATGGCGAACAGCCATCAGGTTAGCTTCACCGGGCGTTGCGCTGTCGCGAAACCATGCGAGAGGTACCAGATCCGGACACTTTGCACTTGAACTCCAACATAGTTGGCGATCCGAGAGATCCCCGGATGCCTCCAATTCATGCTCCAAGTCCACCTGTAACGAGTGATATAGCGTAACATCAAAACTTGCTGGCATATTCTCAAAGATATCCGTTCCGGAATGCGTGAACGTAACCACTTTACCATGCCGGGGTTCGGGGAGCTTCCGGATGGCTGCGCCATACTTCACACAGAGGCTTTGAAATCCGAGACAAACACCCAAAACCGGGACATTATCCAGGCCCCATAAATCGTTCATAACACCCACATCATTTGGATTTGTTGGGGTCCCCGGTCCTGGACCGGCGACAATAGCATCGAATCCACTAATGAAGGCTTCTCTGTCCTCTGGCCATTTGTTATCAATCCTCACAACGGTCACCACAACATCTAAAGTGCTTTCGATCAAATCAATGACGTTACGAGTAAAGGAGTCGTATGCATCAATATATAGAATATGTCGCATATCCCTGACATTGGAGCTGGGCGCCATGGCGCCGATCGACTAGAAGGCGGGTACCGGAATTAAAAGGGACGGCAAAATGATAGTCGAGATTCCCCCCGTCTCCTTTCAGTCAAAATGAATGGTTGTCGGACTGATCAAGCCCCTATAAGGCCCCCAAAAATGAACAAAACTAGATATACCCTCGGGGGTATTATATATCAAAAGCCAAAGAGTGGAACCCCGATTAGTTACAGACAAAGCCCCGGGTAAAATAATATCAATATTTCCAAGTCCCGAGAGGAGCTGGGGGTCTTGTTGAGCAAAGAGAGAGAATGAGAATGATAATGAGATATTGAAGATATATTTGTTTTGCGGGAAGAAAAAAAAAATTCCGCCTCTTTCCGTGACATGACTAAGAAATAATAAACTTTGAGCAGGAAGCAGGCGGGCAAAAGCGCTTGGTGAGGTAATAGCGGGGGATCAAATAAATACATGGCGGGGCTGTTTATTATTGTAATAATAATAATAATAATAAAAATAATAATAATAATAATAATAATAATAATAATACAGTTATATCAGTTAATATTCCAAGAACTGTTGAATGATTAAAGAGACACAGCGCGAGAATCTCTAGTTCGGCTGCCAAACATATGGTCACGTGATATGAAATTTACTCCTGAAATACTAGTCCGTAGAGACTGAAATTAAAAGGTCTATCCAATTATAATTATTAATCTAGTGAGCTGCAGTATATACATACATACATGTACCATGCATTTCAGATAGGAGTCATTCATCATGTGTGTGCTTTAAAACCATAGTTCCACAATGCCCAATTAGTAACAATGAAATGTGCCGTGGCAAAATATCTAATCTCAGAACATGCATCAAAGTAAAAGCGGGAAAAAGCAACAACGAAAAATTATTGTTTAGGGACAACAGGTGGAGAAGGGAGTCCTGGCGATGCAACCGCTATAGTCGGGGCTGCCATGTACTCCGCCATCTTCCGCGCAACTCTCGGGAAGTACTGCGTCACGAAACCCTCACTAATTAACAAGATATAAATTAGTTAGCAAAACAAGTCCTAGCTTAAAAACGAAAAACAAAGAAAAAAGAAAAAAAGAAAGAGGGTAAACATACGTGTAAAAACTATGATCTGAGCTGTGGTCTGCAACCAAGTTATGAGCCAGCTCGTGACACAAGATAACCCACCAGTATACCAAGGGCTCGTCGCGACATTCCGGACCACCGCCAAGCATCCGTGGCTGATGCAGCTGCTGGAAATAGAGATAGTTGCAAAATATGCTACCCTGGCTGTTGAACGCAATGGTCTTGCCGGCTGGGTCGTAGAATATGCTAACGCTATTCAACCGGACGGAAAACACACCGGCGCAGTCGGTCAATATCGACGCGAACGCGTTCAGCCCGTTCGAATTCTCAGCGAGGAACGTGGAGCGATCGTCGATCGTTTTCGTCACGAATATCCGGATGCCAGAGGCGGTGTCGGCGGCGAATATGAGGTCCTGGCTGGGTCGTTCGTCGCAATATGATTTGGTCTCCATGACTTTGTTCTGTTCGCCACGGCTGTAGAGCGTGGATGATCCGTGTGGTCGACACGCTTGGATGGCAGACATCAGGTTTGATTGGAGGGCGTGGGGGGATGTCACAGTCTCAGGCTTGGGCTCCTTTGTCGATCCGGTTTCGTTGGCGCTGTAAGGTGGTGGAGGGGCGTCGGACGACGTAGGAGGGAGCTGTTTCCTATCGCGGAAACCCTGCAGGGCAGATTGTACGGGATTATGTGATCGTGCGATATCTTCCAATCGAAAACGACGAGTGAGGTCGGAGAACAGTCCTCCGCTCTTTGGCCGGGTAGATGCTAGTTCTGAAGATGTTGCGTCATGGCTAGATTTTTTCGCATGAGGTGGGGAAGAATCAGGGAAATCTCCTGGCATTGACCGCTGTTCGCGCTGATCCTTTGGCGGTTTGGATTGCTGGCTTTCCCTCCAAGCAACCTCGTTTTCTTGGATTTGTTTTAACTCGTCTTCTACCTGTTGCTGACGTTTGTTTTCCGCCATCCTGGCTTCAGCAGCCTTCTGGCGAAGGATACGCTCAACATTATACCCTCGCGCACGCAACTCGAGCAGGTCGGTTTTAAGCAACATCTCCAGCGTGAGTGTTGAATGAAGTTTCGGCCTATAGAGAATGAGATGGACAAGCGCCTGGCTGATTTGGTATAGATCAGGTGGACCAGCAGCAATCGATAATACCCAGCCGGTTCGGGTTTGCATCACAACAGCGCCCCGTTTGTCAACATGCGAGGCATTGCGTCCCTTCAGAGATCGTCTCAACGAGATAGATTGCACAATTTGAACAGATAGCGTTTTCTCTAGCCATTTCGTATCGTGTTTTATCATATCATGGGACAAGTCGTGGAGGAATAATCTTGACCGTTCGTAAATCTGCTTCTGCAACTTTACTGCAAGACGCTGATCGGGTACCAGTGCGCCACATCTGGCTTGCTCCTCCACAAGCTCACTCAAGCATGGTGTGCCAAGAGCAACATACAAATCTTCAAGCAACTCCTCTTGCGGGGCCGCAAGGATATTTTGCTTAAATAAACTAAAGCTGGCATAGTCATCGACGATAATAGCATCGCAAGCTTTTACAAGTTGCCATTCCTTAATGCCTTGCGTCTCGTCCTCATAAGTTTCATCGTCAATATCTATCAATTGTTCATCGGGTTTGCGAGAAGTGGTCGGCTTCGAAGGCAGTTCTCTGCTCGCGAGCAGAAATGCCGCTGTCTTCATGTCCTTGAACAAATCTCTGTTCTTCTTCAACAAGTGGATGCTCTCAGCAAGACTCCGCAGCAAATTCAAATATTTGTCAGGGCTTTGAAGCTTCGACGATATTCTGGCCGGCTCCTTGACTAACATGCTTGCAACCTCAGTCTTGGTCGGTTCCCGTTTTGAGCCGCACGCATGGAGAAACAAATTGGCTTCCCGTCCAAAGTCGACAAAGTCGAAGATGTCTCCATAGTCTTCACTTTCGCCAAGATAACAATCGTGCGGCGCGATATGAGTCACTGGTGAAGACTTCTCTGAAGGGAAAAGGCTGGATTGGGAAGTCTTCCGGGTTACGGGGACAATCCGTGCTTGACCAATGCGCCCCGCTCGAGCTGAATTGATCTCTCCTAGACGTTTTCCGAAATATTCAAACAAAATTCGGGCTTCTTTTGTCGAGGAAGGGGGCTTGCGAACAAGGATGTCGATACACCCATTGATTGGTGGATGCTGGCTGACACCAAACTTCGAGGCGTGGGGGTGAAGATCTTTTCGTAGGAGATCGAACCCAAATAAGGTCGCTCCATCGTCGGTGAAACAATGCTTTGGTGTGCTGAGCTTGCTTTGCCCTTCAATTGGAAGAAATGGCATGTTAACTGTGGACGCGTCAAAGTTGGCATATCCATGGGCAACATGGTTGGTTATGTAATAAGCCATCGCCTTATCTCGGAGTTTGGCGTTGTCCGCTGACGCTGCCCAGGCCATAAGCTGTAACACCTCCTGTGCGGATGGAAAGCTCTTGAGGCCCATGAGAGATAGAAATTGTCCCTCGGGACTGGTTGACAAATACCTTCCGGGCCAATAGAGGATCGGTAACTCAAGGTCCCTTACTGACTCATCCGGCACAAAAAGCTCGCAAACCCTATATCGTACACCATCCATGTTGGCATTCCCATTAGCTGCAGCGGTGCATATTTTTGCGTGCTTCAACTTATGAATGTCTTCTGGTGGGATATCGTCTCGAACGGAAGCTAGGTACTTGATCAAATCAACGTGACTCCACTTCATCCGGGCCGGGGTTTTGTCGTCGGTCGAATCGTCAGCCTTGTTCAAGAGTCGGTCAAAAATAACGTGAAGCTCAACTGTTTTTCGAACGCCAAGGGCACTGAGGAATTTCTCTTTGACGTTGTTTAGGCCTGTAACCACAGGTAAATCGTCAAATAACCTTACAGAGGGGAAATATGTTTCGATTGGCCTTTTCATTCCAAACTTGGTGGGGATGATGGTAGTATTTCGCAGAAGACCAATGAGTGTACCCTTTGTAGACACATCTAAGCTATCCCATTGTTTAGATAGCACAGGGAGCACTTGGGCAGCAAACGATGCCGCCTGCGTTATATCTTGTTCAGGAGGAAGCGAACCCCTATTTTTCGCATTTTCTACCAGCCAGGTAATCCAAGAGGCAATTTGCAGTTCATTCCACCCTAAGGCCTCCAGATGGTTCCATTGCAAATCCTTCGTGTATTTGAAAGGCATGACGAACGGTGGCATTGGCAAGTCCACGGGAATTTTTTTAGGGTTGAGGAAACTATTTACATCGCCGAGAACAATAAAACGGGATAGAGTGCCGTCGGACGATTCGTCATTTGCGACAGCCACTCGCTGTAGCGATCGAATCGTCGAAAGATCGATTTCGCAGCTAGCAGCTTTCTTTGTCACCCATGACAGAAATTCTTCCAGCTGTTTTGAAGTCAAAGGGCCTGACTCCAACTCCTTGATAATATCCGATACGGTAATGTCGGTGACAAGGCCGAAATCCGTCAGGCGCTTCACAAAATCCTTTGCGCCTGTCATAAACTCGTCTGGTATTACGGGTATAGAGTCCATGAAGCTGAGGTCCTTGGGCGCAACTCGCACTTGGTGACAGGGGAGGATTCCACAAGTAGATAATACTTCAATCGTTGCATTTCTGCTACAGGTCCAGAACGAATCTTCAATTGTCTGGCCAACCTGCGATGTTGGAGTTGATTCACGGAAGACGAACTGGTTAGAAGTATGCACTGCTTCCTGTAGTACTCCAGCTATATCGTCCTTCCGAATCTTTGATCGACCAAGATGGCTTACTCCAGCCTGAATCCGGTTATTGAGAGACAGCATTTCGGCGGAGAAGGCAATCCTACACACGATTCCTGCAGCTCTCAATAGTTCTAAGTTCCAAGTGCGAACCCATCGGGCATTAAGATCAATACTTTCTCTCTCCACGGTGGGGATCACCGACGGTGCGGAGATATGTGCATTCAAGCCAGTAGTCTGGTGTGTAGGAAAGCCAATAAAGATTCTACCAGACCTTGAAGGTAGAACGGAGGCAAAAACATCTGCATCCTTTGAGCCTTTGTTGCTCTGCCCAGGTTCTGGTAGGTTATACGATGTCGTTAAAATCGCAAGGGTCGTCATCTTAGGTGGGGCTTTCTTTGTCGCTCGCTCAAGCTCGCGACCAAACGACTGACTCACGGACGTTTTGATAGTGGCAGTGCTAATGTGAAGGAATACGGATGACGTTTTGGTAGTAATAAGATCTTCCTTGGGTTCCTTGTGGCTTGTTTTATCGGGGTTGGCGGCTTTGGCGGGGTGGTTACTTGAGGACGAACCAGTCATGCGGGAGAAAAATGATTTCAACAACGCTGTAGGATCATTATGCCTGGAGCTGTCGAAACGGGAAGTGTTGCTTGGGGTTTTCCATGACACTGCTTCCATCCATGTTGCATCCATCTGAGCAACTTCCCGTATCACGCTAGATACTGTCATAAGCTCCTCCCTAGTTTTGGTCTTCACGTCTTTGGGTATCGCTATGCTAACACTTGGCGCAACTTTCTTACCCAGATGCAGCAGTTTCCAGCCATCAAGCCAAAGCTCGACAGACTCCAGTCCAACAAAGGTTAAGGCGCTGGCGAGAAACTGGCACAAGGGCATAAGTGCTGGGAGTGGCGATGTAGTATTTCTATAATCTAGAACAAAGCTCGTGTTCGAGCTTGAATCGGATTCTCCTAATTTTAGCCGACGGGTGAACAGGGCATTCTCCTTCCAGTAGAAAGCAATAGCTTCCGAGCCTGAGGATATAAAGGGCTCCTCGCATTCAGAAAATACACTGTAAAATCCGACTCCGAATGCTCCTATCTTGGTTTCGTCCGGGTTCCCCTCGGCGATCCGCTTCAGCCGAGCCCAGTCGTTTGGGGAGAAGGGGATTCCATTGTTGGTGAGTATTAAACGTTTGAGGGTGTGGTGAGCAATCACATGTTTTAGAGTCGCCGACGGATCGAGCTCAGTAGGGGCGGGGACACTTGTCGAAGGGAGGGTTTCGAACTTGATAGTGACATTTGTGGCGCAGGCATCGGCTGCGTTTTGAAGCAGCTCTCGAAGGACGGTCCTGTAGGAAAGGCACACAGTCCGTCAGCATATTACGAAAGAGAGGAGAGCAAAGGTTGATCATACCATTCTCCAGAGTATCGAGCCAGCACCTTATCTATGAGTGCGCGGGTGTTCACAGTCACGGCCTCCTCCTCGTTCCCCGAGCCCAAAGTCCGCGCCTTCAAGGCGTTGAAATCGATAGCGGACATGATAACAAAAGAGGAAGCGGGATTAAATTATAAAGAGCGGAGCGAGCCTCCAGAGCATAGTCCTTGTATTAACAGGCCCCAAATATAGCTGAAAACCAGCTGCGAAGGCTGCGTTGAGTCAGTATAAGCTCTGATATCAAGCTGTTTCTAGGGGTTATATTATAATGACGTTGGATGCGGACGGAGCTTGATTGAGCTAGGACAGGAACCCAGAGGGACAAACCCCAAACGAAAGCGGCAAAGCAAAGAACTCCGGTATGACCCTGTTTCCGCCCCCTAACCAGTCTATTATGATAAGGAAAGAAATGTTTGTTATAAGAAGTAAATACGAGACAGAAATGAGACAGAAATGAGGCTCTGATGAATCGATGCCGAGGTTACGGAGCTGGTCTGTATAGTCAGCTGTATCGCACGTGACTGTTTATACGGCAGATCAGGATGACATAACCCGCATCCTCTTGAAACCGCAAAACGAAAGAAAATCAACATGAAGCTATATACTCCGTAGATGGGGACATAACTACATGATATAGGGACTTTGTCGGCTTCAAGATCTCCTTGTTTTCCTGTGCCATTCAATCCGGCGGCTCTAGGCACACGCGCACACCCTACGTTTCATCTCCAGTCTGCCGCAAATGTTACTGCGCACCATCTATGACTTCTAGTTCGTTGCATACATCTCAGGAAGCGGTCTTGGGCGCATCACGGACTGCCTCCGCCGCCCCTTATTCCAAATGTCAACATGGCAGTTGACCCCCTTTCTCCTGTCGCGCCGGCGCGCTTACGAGCTCTACTGCTACCTGTGGGAAAGATAAAGCGATCCCGCTTTTTAAACCTGGTCAAGCGGCTTCAGGCTCACAATGTTGTGCGGTTGGGCGATGTTAGTCCCGATGGCCGCCCCAATAAAAGTATGCGCAGTGGATTGAATTTGTATTTTGCTGGCGATCGTATGGCTCTGATAAAATTGCTAATGGCTTGCCCCGGAATGTAGATTCGTTCTCCCCACTGGCCTTTCCTACGGGCATGGTAGTTTACGACCTATCAATATCCGTTCCTCCGATTTCCCACCTTGACCTATTCCCGTTCGAAATATTCCGAGAGCCCCTTGTTATAATAGCTATTGCGGACGGTACGGAGCTACCTAGTCCGGCTGAGGGGACGGGGACATCCTCACAAGCTGCCTCTAATGGAACCAGGACAAGTAAATATCCTAAAGCGGAGGGGCTCGAGGAGCTCCAGCGGGAGCTAAACGCGCTCAAGGAGAGCCACCCTAGATCCCTGGTTCAACAGCTACTGGTATTCGATTATGCCGGCGTGGAAAATCTTATTACAGGCCCTGACGCGGTGGTATGGGTTCCGCGCCCAGAAGCCGCAAGGTCAACCACCGTGAAAACGGTGATGTGCGACATAACCTCGCGACTACTTGGAGAACTATCTGGACTCGCGGAAAGGATGCACGAATGGCCTACTGTCGAATCCCCAAAAGCCTCGTCTTGGGGTCCACGCCGAACGCCTGAAGTCCGTCCAGCAGCCCCTGAAAAGCTACAGCATAGAATGACTATGCCCGCACAAATGCCAGGGGCTAACGGAACATTCATCAGTGCCTCTGATACCAATTTCCAACCAGCGGAGCATGACTCCCCTACCACTTTTGACGAAATCACTCGATCTATCCAGCTTTCCAACCGTGTGACATCTTCTATCAAGGCGTCCTCGAAACCCGGTTCAAAGGAACATAGCCGTGAGAGAATGTCAGCCCATGGACTTGCGTTTGTAGGCGCAAGTGAGAGAAGCAGGAGTCGAGTTAAAGGTCGTTTAAATATAGTCATGGGCACGTTGTTTCTTCAGGCTGGTCGGTGGCCTGATTCTCTCAAGGAGCTGGCTGAAGGAGCATCAATAGCGAGGGCCAACAGCGATTATATTTGGCATGCAAAAGCGCTCGAGTCGATTCTACAATGTCTGCTAATGCTTGGATGGGCTGGAATGGACTTTAAGGTATGGTTCTATAAACGGTATAAACGTGATAGAAGCTTGCGGCTAGGATACAACTCAAACTAACAGCAACCTCAATCTCATAGATCCCACAAATTTGCTATCCGACAACAGATAAATCTTCAAAATCCGCTTCTCAAACACCTTCCATGAGCCAAACCGAGCTCTACAGCATCGGGCAATCAAATCCCGAAAACCGCATCGTTTCACTTCAGAACCTAGCAAATCTCCTTCCTGATCTCTCAAATAATATCCTGCATCTTTATACTCGAGCAGCCAATATTACAGACGAGCCAGTCCCACAACTTGTGTTTTCAGAAACCGTCATTCGACTCGCACGTCTTCTCGCTACGATTTATATTCGCGATGGCTCTCTTGACGACAACGCTCTAGCAAATATCGTCATGAATGACTTATTGAAATTTACGCGTTCACCGGAACGTCCTCGAGGCGCCGTGTCACTCCGCAAGGCAGATATAGCAAGCTTTTTGTTCCGTGCTTTACCCCCTTCGCTAGGCTCTGATGTTCCAGCTACTGATTCCTCTCCGATTTTGGTTGGCATGGCGTCTGTACTATCGTCACTAGGTTTAGATCGGAAAAAGGCGTTTGTGTTGAAACAACTATTTTCTATTTTAATTCCAGGGTTGGTCCAGGCGCGGAAAATTGGCGCTGCAGAAGTCGGAATTCATCCCGCTGCGGGTTTATCCGCTCTCAACTATTCGGCTTTTGAAATAAATGCTCTTGATATTGGGCCCGGAAATATGGATGAGAGCGTCAGGATATTGTTGGCTTTGGTGGGGAAAACCTACGGCGTCCCAGGCACAATGATTTGTACCGACAAACAACAACAAGATGTTTCTAGGCGGCGCTCAACTGGCAACCGTGAAACCGTACCTGAATACGATTCTGTCGATTCGATAATTGATAGAGCTTTTCGCCACTCGATAATCGATGGATTCGGGGATCATACGTTGAAAGTCGACATTCTCAAGGCATGCATTAATTTCTGCGAAGCACTTCCCGACTTCCAAGGTGTCCTGCAGTTTACAGTCGACCTCCTTCAAACAATTAAAGGCACCCTTATGCTTATTCCAGACAGCTACCACGGACTCCCTACCTTATCTCTACAAGAGCAGGTGCGATTTTTCAACAACGTGAAACGGACAGTTGCCGCAGCCAAGAAGCTTGGCGATTCGAATCTGGAAGCCGAATATTGGGATGATTTCTTAGTGCGCGGTGTAGAGCTTGTCAATGTCTCCGACTTCAAGGAACCCGTTAGACGGTCGAGGACGGACTTTGGCATTGCCAATGTCGAGGAGCGCCGCGAGGAAAAGAATCCGTTCATATATAGTGCATTCTCAAAGACTACCACGAGACGTTCGGAGGGTCTGTTAATCGCGGAAGAACCAGCTATGTTCAAAGTCACGCTACAAAACCCGTTTGAGTTTGATGTGGAGATTGAGAGTTTGCGGATAGAGGGAACAGGCGTTTCTTTCGAAGCAACTACCCATGGGCTCTGGCTTGCGCCATTCGCTCTTCAAGAAAATTTTGTCTCCGGCCTTGCAACTACCGAAGGCACGCTGGAAATCACGGGATGTACAGTCAAGGTCAAATTTTGCCGCGAAAGGAGGTTTCCTATATTCAAAAACTTCTGGAAGCCGGAGTTGGAACAGAAGATCAAACGAACAGGGCTAGCCGCAAAGGAGCCCTTTTCAGAACGTCCTTTATCTTGGAACTCAAATGCTTCGGGGAGTGGGTCCGGGGTAATTCAGAAAGGCCCCGAGCCGGACATTGTGCTTGCCAAAGTCATCAAAAAGCAGCCAACGGTAATCATCCAGTCAACATCGCTGTCACAATCAGCTATCATGTTGCTGGAAGGAGAGACTAGATCATTTGATATTACGCTTCAGAACATTTCGACCTGCCCGTTGGATTTTATATCATTTAGCTTTGAGGACTCTACAACCCGGCAACTCCAATCGGCTCTTACCAACAAAGAAAACCTGCCCCCTGATATATACGAGTTAGAGTTGCAACTCTCTACAAACCCACCATTGACATGGCGGCGTGACAGTCTCAGCCAAAGTGAACTCTCGATCGCTCCAGGAGAAACTGCAACCTTCACAATCGACGTATATGGAAAGCCAGGCCTTGATGACGCTATAGTTCAGATAGACTACGCGCATGTTTGTGCCTCGCCCTTAGATCTCCCCGAAACGTTCTACTGCAGACAGATATCCTTGCCATTAACTGTGACAGTTAATTCAAGCGTTGACGTCACACGATGTGATGTGTTACCGTTTACCGGCGATTTCGCATGGACCAATAATAAGCTACAGCAAGGCGAAGATTTGCTGACAGCAAATGGCGACAAGGAATCTATTAAGTCAATGGAGCCCTTGTCAACACCGCGATCAATCACCCAACTTAGAGCAGCGCAGTTTTCGCACACATTATCCCGCCTTGGTCTCGGTTCCTTCAGTTCCGACCATTGCCTTTTACTACTAGATTTGCGCAATGCGTGGCCGAACCACCTATCCGTCTCTCTATTCGTAAACGAAAATGGTAATTCGGACGACGCAAAAAATGAAGACAGACCAAAACACGATCTGATCGGTGTCCACGAGATATACGACGAGCTCCAGCCAGGCCATGTCTCCCGGTTTGTCCTTGTCGTCCCCCGCGTCTACCTAGAGAACCCGCAGAAACCCATCCCATCATTGAACGTCAGCAACAAGCGGCAATTTGTCGTCAGTGCGAATAAACTCAGTTATGAGGCAGAGTCGTGTTCAAGGGAAGTCTTTTGGTTTCGGGAAGAACTTCTCAAGCGCCTGCACGGGTCGTGGAAAGAAGAAGCGACAGGCCGTGAAGGCGTCATTGACCTCCGCGCCATCAGACTGAATGCGCGGATGGTCGACGCGCTCCGGATCGATGATGTCGACGTCGCTTTCTCTTTGCGCCCGTTTGCGTCTGGTACTAGTAGTAGTAGTAGTCGTAGTACTAGCATTAGTATTAGCGACGATACCAGCCTCGTCTCCCAAACCGGCCACTCCAAATTCACCGTGAAAACAAACACCTTCCTCACCCTCTCCGTGACAATCATAAACCGTTCTTCGAAACCCATACACCCGCTCCTCCGCCTCCAACCTAGCCTGCGCCATACCCCGCACGCCATTGCCCTGGATCTCTCCAAGCGGCTCGCGTGGTCGGGAATGCTACAGCGTTCCCTCCCCATTATCGAACCGCTCCAGACTACCGAAGTAACGCTGGGAATAACGGCACTGTGTCGCGGGGAGTATGACATCGGAGCCAGCGTTGAGGAAATTCGACGGTTGAAGCCGTATGCTCCTGGGGGGGAGGAATCGAAGGATGGTACTGCCGCTGCTGCTGATCCATATTTCGACAATTTCTTTATTACCAATACCCCAAAGCAGAGACGAATATGGCATTCGCGGGTGCCATGTATGATATCCGCTCGCGATTGAACATAATATATATATATATATATTTTTGGCGGACTGATTTTTGTTTTATTTTTATGGGTTTATTATTGGGTTTTCTTTTAAAGAAAAAAAGAAAACAAAAACAAAAACTCTTTGGTTCAATGTCCCGTCTGGTTTTTGCTTTCCATACCTATATACACCGTGCTTTTTTAACCCCTTCTTCATTATTCATCCCTCAAATCTGGCAATCCTTTGCAAAGAATTGTTCTTCCCGCCCCCGAGTTCTATTTCTCATGGCATCATGCATATTATGCGCATCGCCTTTTTTTCCCCCTTTCCGATTTATTTGCCGGCAGGAGTGTGTATTCGAACAATGGCACTTCATAATGATGAACATGAACAACGGCGGATTATTAACTTCAGAATAACAGCTGAATAAGATTATCCCTTTATATCATTCTTCTTCTTCTTCTTCTTCTTCTTCCTTGGTTTTGTTATTGCTTTCAAGATTTCTATCCCTTATCCAAACCATTGTCTTCCCTTTTTCGCCGCTTTCTAGAATAATAATATTCCTCTTCCTACATACGGCCCACACATATAACGCCCTTTATTTATTTTATTTCCTCGTGTATGAATACGTCTTTAAGACGGTGCGCCTGTCCGTACATGTACAGTACATACTTTTTCGTTCAACCTTCCAGAGAGATCCGCCCTGTTCCAGCCAACTTTTTCGCCCTCTGGATTCCGAATACGAACAAGAGCTCGAACTCAAAAAAATGTTCTGAGTTTAGCTAGTTACCACAGAAGAGCCACCCCAAGAATTTTTTTTTTTCGCTGCTTGGCGGTCCATGTGTTCGAAATCTAACTATCACTACCTAGGTAGTTATATAGAAAGGTTGAGGTTAGGTTACTAGTTACTGAGAACAATAACTTAAACCCAAGGTCTAATCCCTCGTTAAAGTAATATGTGTCTTTTATTCAATAAGCAAGTAACTAACTAAGAAAACAAGGCGATCATATCATGCATGCATCATCGTGAGAATGAAGACTAGAAGAAAGCTATCTCAAGAGAGATGCGATCCATCCCTTTAGATATAGATAGATAGTTATATATGTCAGCTATTCAATCTCTTATTGAGCTGTATAGCTCTCAGCAATGCACACAAAAGAATAGATAGAAGAAGTAAGCGATATCAGAAGTTCTGACAACAACTACTTTTTCCCTATTTTTTCTCAATTCGACGCCTCGCAATTGCTTAGATAGTAGATGTATGGACATCATGCCTTCAGAAAGCAAAAGTAACAACGCCTGCGAAGTCCCACTCGCAGAAGCCAAGAAAGTTGCTTCATCCCTTGCAGAGTGCTTTACAGACAGACGAGCTGGTAGAGCGCTAACTACCGTAACTACTAGTACTCAGAATTCTGGATTGTTACCAAACCGCTTGTTTCTGCCGGATTCTACTTGCCTCAGGACTCCAAGAATAGATTGGCTTGGGCCGAACTGAGGAAGAGGGGTTTAAGCAGTAAAATGAGTGCATACAGTTGAATGTGGTGCAAAGAAAGTTCATCATTACTTCAAATTTTCAGCTGGAAAAATATTCAGTGTGATTCAAGCATATTTTGATGATTTGATCTCATTAAAACTACATTCAACTAGTTATATCTCACACATCATTCACACATCTGTCTACATCTTTTATTAAAGATGATTCTTTCATATTTCTCAGACCTCTAACTCTATCTACATGTACATAACTCTAATTCTAATCTAATCTAACTCTAATCTATGTATCTCTAACTCTGATGATGAGAGTAGTGATAAAAGTAATGTATTAATAATATATATAATATATATAATATATATATAAAGTATTCATGAATATAGTATAAGTGAAAATTATAGTGATTGAAAATTTCAATATACATCACTATCTATATTTTAGATAAGATAATTAAAGTTAAATATAAGTTAAAAAAAGAGAGTTCTGATTTTTAAATTATGTTCAACTATCTTTGCATTATATTTAACTGTAACTCTATACTTCAACATATTCATGAATACCTAGATACACTGCTTATATTACTAATACATCACTCATTATCTCTCTCATTATCTCTCTCATCACTTCAACATCACTGGCAGGATTAGAGATAGATTAGAGTTAGATAGGGTTAGAGGCCTGAGAAATATGAAAGAATCACCTCTAATAAGAGATGTAGACAGATGTGTGAATGATGTGTGAGATATAACTAGTTGAATGTAGTTTTAATGAGATCAAATCATCAAAATATGCTTGAATCACACTGAATATTTTTCAGCTGAAAATTTGAGTAATGATGAACTTTCTTTGCACCGCATTCAACTGTATGCCTGTGAAGTATAGATGGTTCAACTTTCAACACGGACCGGAGTGGCAAACTTCAACAACATCCATTTAAAACCCCTCTCGTCGTACTATTTAACCCACCCTTCTTTACGATTATCATTTAGCAACAGAGCTGCTAGGAACCAGAGCTGACGTTAGTTTAACACCAAAAATGTCGGCTATTCAGAGCCCTGAGCCAGCAGAGATGGTACGTCGGAGTAAAGATGGAGAAATAACAGTAACCTACCATCCCTCCCACCTACTCGCAGAAGTCGGGAAATCGATCAACACGGCTCTCCCAGACCTGAAAGTGTCTACACCCTACAAGACTACTTGGGGAGAATGTCTGAAAACAGTATCCGACAGTCTCAGTTCAAGTGGTATAGAGGACCGGGAAATCACAATTGATCCTCCAATCCCTACTCTGCGAAAGCGAGCACTGAGGGATCAAGCTCTCCTCCACACCCAAGCTTCCGGGAAGAGCAGCTCGCTCACTAAACCAATAAGACTCCAGTATGACACGAGCAAGGTTCCACTACCCACTCCCTTATCACGACAGCTGAAACAACGTGTTAAAGAGAACGCTCAAACTTTCCCACCTTTTGAACAGCCATATCCAGTTACTATTCGGGCTGCACTTGAATCAGGAACACTGCCAGTACCAACAGTTACCGCTAAACTAGTCCTCGAAGGCGTCGATGATAATTCGAAGGTGGAGAAGATAGGGAATGCTGTAATGTTATTTGATACCAGCGCCCAACAAACCATTCTCACAGACGACATGTTGTCCTCGGAATTCCGCCACTATCTTCAAAACGATCCAGTACATGATCCTTACCGGCTTAAAGAAGGCGGGGGCCCGGGTTGTTGGGTGCTGCTATGCGCTAATATTGAATTTACCAATACCTTCATCCGCCTGTGTACTATTGCTCTAGTCGTCCAGAAAAGTGCGATGCCCAATTCCCGATCGGGGATCATCTTCGGCCAAAAGGGCTGTCTGGATTCAATCTGCTATCGAAGCATACCAGCTAGGTTATTGCAGACTCGGGATGACCATGTCTGGGGAGATATAATTGTAGATCAGTACATTGATCCTGAGGGAAAAGCTGCAACCTGTTAGAGGAAGGGAACGCGATGGGTTTCTTCCATTTATAGTTTATACGCCCCATGTATGGCTTCTTAATAGTCCGAGCATTTTATTTCTTCCAAGGTTTCTATTCGGCGCTACTTACTAGTAGGTATTAATATTTTATTTATTTAGCCCAAGCCCGACCAGCGATCCCGAGCTGAGATGACGCCATCTAAAAATTATAAAAAGAAAAGTTAACAAACGCCAATCAATGGTGATCAACATTGTTAGTTAGTTAAGCTCAGTTCCGATTCTCCGAGCTGGTTCGGCGGTCCCGAAACCTATAATTCTTATATAAAGAACATTCTTTGTTTCTTCCATCTTAAATATGTTTTGTTTCCCGACTCCCTCCAATTTAATGTAATATCATATAGATAATCGATATCCCAGCGGAAGAAGCAAGATACCATTAACTACAAGTCCATATAACCTCCCTCTACCAAATGCAAATGGGCTATTTCTCCTCCCTCCTCCCCAGCGGAAAGGTTTCATTCCACCATGCGCCAACAGCCCTCCGCCTAGCTCTTAAACCCTCCTCCTCCTCCCCCTCTCAAAAAGATGAAGAAGAAGAAGACCAAGACCAGGAACAGCAATACATCTCCCTCCCAGACCTCTGCAAAGCCTCCACCCCTCAAAAATGCCAACTAAACCCGCTCCTCTTCAACGGCCACCTCCAAACAGCCTACACAGTCGTGAAAAACGACGACGTCCCCATCTACTACAAGCGCTGGACCTTCCAGGCCAACAACGCAGCCTACAGCGGCAGTTTCGATGTCGACTTCGTAGTCCCGCCCTATGAAACCTCCCTGGCTGAAGATACGAGCACGAGCCCCGACGCACAGGAGACGACGATAAATGAGACACCAAAGGATACGACGACGACGGCGCCGCCCCCGCAACGCCTCCCACCACGCACCTCCTTCTTCACAGCAGAGGAATTCGCTGCCCTCCCCTCCGCCACAGACACGAAACCGATGCTAGTGGTTCTGCACGGGCTTTCGGGCGGTTCGCATGAGATCTACCTGCGCCATGTCATTGCGCCGCTGCTGGAGGCTGGGTGGGCGGCGTGCGTCTTGAACTTCCGCGGCTGTGCCCAGTCGCGCATTACGAGTCCGATTCTATATAATGCGCGTGCGACGTGGGATGTACGGCAGATCGTGGGGTGGGTGAGGGAGGCGTTTCCGCAACGGAGGTTGTTTGGGATTGGGTTTTCGTTGGGGGCGAATATTTTGACGAATGTAGGGGTTTCTTTCTTTTTTTTCTTCTTTGGTTTCTTTCCAAGGTTCTCTAGGCCAATGCCAAATTTGGATGAAGCTACTGACATCTTCGTTTTTTAATAGTACCTCGGTGAAGAGGGCGCATCGTGCCCGCTCGCAGCCAGCGTCATCTGCTCCAGCCCATGGAATCTGGAAGTCACTTCATTAGCGTTGCAGCGAACATGGCTTGGGCTGGAGGTGTACTCCAAAACTATGGGAAGTAATATGAAAAAGCTTTTTGAACTGTAAGTTTTTATATACTATATTAATGCCTTCGTGGAGGGTTTCGTGGTGGGCAGAAGAACAAAGAATAGCTAACAAGCAAAAACTTTCAATAATCTGGTATTTAGGCATGTTGACGAAATCTCCAAACATCCGCGTATCAATGTCGAGCGGGTTCGAAATATCAAATATCTGCATGAATTTGATAGGTGCGTATATGATCACTCACCACTCCCAATAAACAACTACACACAAGTCTAAATCTCAAACAGAGAGCTCCAAGGACCCGTCTGGGGCTACCCTACCGAAACCGCGTACTACCGCGACGCCTCCTCCGTCGACTCCATCTTCGCTATAAAAATTCCCTTCTTCGCCATCCAGGCGGAAGATGACCCTGTAAGTACCTACTTCATACCCGTGGCATGCTCATATATGTTAATCCAAAAAAAACCCCCCGCAGATCTCTGTAAACGAAGCACTGCCATACAACGAGATTAAGCAGACACCATATGGAGTCATGTGCACGACGTCCTGGGGTGGCCATCTATCCTGGTTCGAGTATGGGGGGACGAGGTGGTTTACGAAGCCGGTATGGGCTAAACATCCCCCATATATATACATACATACATACATAGAAAGTCTAACCAAAGATATATGTAACAGATAACAACTTTCCTGACCAAAATGGCTACGGAAATCGATCTCGACGCACCGTACAAAGTCGAAGGTGATGATGATCCTCGCGAGAAGAATCAGGGGACATATCCGCAAGACGCAAATGTCGATCCTACCCTGAATTTCGTGCCGATGCGCCGGAAGCTGGAATTGCCGATTGTGCCGTTTTCACGTATGGGAAAGAGTACGGGTGTTGATTTGGATAATTGACTGGATTAATCGTGTTGGATATTATCATGTTTTTCCTTTTGTGGTAGAATGGAGAATGGTTTCGGTTTGTGGTTTCACGCGTATAGATAGGTTGGATGGTTTTGTTTTTATACATATATACCTAGATAGATCTGTTTTGCTGAGGCGTTACGGGATTTGCTATTTATAGAGATAGATAGCTAGAAAATGATTCCCCTTTATTTCGGCGATATAGCTGAGTTACGAGATGGAAAAGTGTAGACAAAAATAATATATGGCTATATAACACTTTTAACTCCCGCAAGTAAACAGGCCCATAATAACAGCGCGAGACTGTACATGTGCTGTACATATCAAAACGGAATGGCATGCTTTTAGAAAAGAAATCCACGCCAGTGTCCCAGTCAATCAATTTAAGAAAAAGAAGAAAAAAAAGAGATAAAAGAAAAAAGGTATCATTATCAGTATAATCCCTTCCAGTAAACAATTTCCCCCATTTACTCCACGGCACGCCATATAGTTAGATTAACATTCATTTACGCGAATGATACCCGCTTCCGATTGGGTTTTGACCCTGTCGCCTTCGACGATGAGAACTCCTTAGCCTCTCCTGATGATGATGATGATGACTTCTTGCCATCGTCTCTGTCCCCATCAGTACCATGTCGCTTCTTCTTGCGAAGGGAATCTTTCACGGTTTCCTGTTTGTCGAATTGTCAGAATCAAGGTATGTACCTAGGTAGGTATTTTGAAAACAACAAAAAATGAAATGAATAAAAGATCAAAAAGATAACAAACATACCAACTTCTCCTTCCTCTCCACCTGCCTCGCCTCTGCCTCCTTTCTCCTCGCCTCGCGAATCTCCTCCATGTGTCTCGCCTTCATCATCTTTGACTCGATCTGGCCCTCCTTCTCCGCATTCACTATGGCCAGAATAGTCATCATACTCTCCTATAAATTGTAAACAAAAACCTATCAGCCTAATTCTTTGTCTTCGCAAAAAAAAAACTCCCCATTTCACACACATCCTTCTCAATCCACCTATCCAAAAAGCTAAAACATACCTGATCATCCACAAAAACCTTCCCTTTCTTCATACCCTTGGGCTTCGTCACACCAACCGGCGTAATCATATTAAGCTGAGGCAGATCCAGCTCCTTCTCGGTGTATATGCGCTTCTTTTTCTTTTTCAGATGCTCTGGGGCGGTGCGTGGTTTGGCTTTTACTTCCTTGGGCGGGGGACGGGAGATGGAGGATTTGGATTTCAGTTTGGAGACGCGGGAGCCGGAGGAGAGGGGTTTGGATTTGGATTTGGAGCTGGAGGAAGAGGAGGATTTGTTTGAGGGTTTGGATGAAGGTTTCGACGAGGAGCCTCTATTTGGTGCCATTGTGGGAATGGTGTATATGCGGTGAGTACTCCGTATAGGAGGGGAGTATTGGTATAGGAGGGGGAGCGAAGATAAGTCGTGGTGGGGGCCCAGAAACTATTAGATTATGAGAGATTGTATGTTAGATAAAAACTCAAGTATTCTCTCTTTTATATCCTCAGAAATAATCCATTCCGCATCTTTGGATTGTGGTAAATATAGCGGTTTGTATAAGTTTATATTCCGTAGTAGTCTCATAGAAGAGTATGCGAAAAATTCACGGCAATATTTTTTAGAAAGGCGGTGAGTCCATTTGTTAGCTTCCTGGTTAAACAGACAAGTCAAAGCGGGCCAACTTCAATTGTAGATACGATACACAAGCTCCATGCAATAGTTGACGCAATTCACTACATCTATCGCACCCGCGATTCTCCTTTGATTCATTGTATTGATACATACCGCCCATCATGGTGCTCAATCCCACTTATCTAGCGCAGCGGACGCGATCCTGTATGTTTAATATACCATCCCCGGACTCCCCTCCGCCATCCATGTTACTGATCTAGAATCTGGCTAACGAGACGGAAACAGCTGTCAATTGGCAAGATGCGAGGCGGAGAGTTTTGAAATCATACCGACAATGGCTGCGGGCGGTTAGTGCAAGCTTCTTCTTAGTGTCTGACGCCTGCGAGAGAGGGCGTGATTGTCAGACAGCTTCTACCCGGATATGCGAACTACACACAACTCCCCCCCTCGAACCGATTCCTACATGGAACAACGAACACATTGGATTATGTATGGGCTGTGGCATGGAATTGCTAACACGATTCTGTTTACCCTAGTCGCCTGAGATCCAAAACATGTACTCCCTTAGTCTCCCCGTCTCCGCTATCCGCACAAAGATCCGCCAGGAGTTCGAACGTCACCGATACGTGAACCAATTACCAGTTGTGGATGTGTTGGTAGCCCAGAGTAATATCGAGTTCCAGGTATGATGAAGGGTGCTTTTGTTGTTTTAGGAATCCTGACGAAATTTCACATCGCGGGGGGGTCCCTGAACCCCTACCCGGCATCCCTTGATTCCTCTTGAACGACATAGCGATAGCTGATGCTGAATCCCGTCCCGGGATAAAATATAAATATAGGAAACACTCAACTACTGGAAACAACTCTCGCACGTGATGAAATACTTCCGCATTGAGGAAGATCCCACTGCAAAGCTGCCGAAGAACTTCATGTCCGGGTTCCTGGAGGTGAGTTATTATCCGAGAAGAAGTGATTCCCCTTTGGATTGGGTACAGTTCGCTAATTCAAATAATCTTTAGGGCCGCAATTAAGGGGCTATATTTCCCTCGGCTTCTTTTATTTGTTTATTTTGTTTGTTGTTGTTGTATTTGCTCGATGGAGAAGTTAAATAGATGTGTGTATATATGTTACTTCGTTTAGCAAGACAAAAATTTGTTCTTCACTTGATATAGGGACCTGCTAGTACTTGTTTTGTTTTATTCTTAGTCCTGCTGCGCAGAATGGATGACCCGCCGGATGTTGGGCATACAAATATCCCTAGGAAACTTTTACCAAGAGCTGGAAAAGAAAGAGAAATGAACTAATCGTCCAGATAATATAAATACGCCATCTACTTCTATCGAACCCACCCATTCGATTAAGTAAGGAATGGAAATGTCGACGAAACGAACCAAGACAAAAAAACTCCACGCACCACATATGCTGTGCTGTTAAATAACAGAAGAATGAAAACCCCATCCAGCGTTTGCTTTTCTCTTTTCCTTTTCCCAACCTTTTTCCATTTTAAATATACAGATGAACAAAAAAGAAGCAAACAAGTATGACTTGGGACAAAAAAGTTAATAATAATGATCACTCATTATCAATCATTGGCTCTCAATCTCTCCAAAGGCATTCTTCGCCTCGATGAAGGTCTCTGTTACCGTATCACACAGATCCATCAGGTCGTCAAATCCCTTTTCCAGGACAGCGAAGACGTTCGTTGTGTCTGTTTGTCTGTTTGTTAGTTTTGGATCCATGAGGATGACCACGTTTATGGCATATACATCCATGCACAATGTAAACGGGGAGTGAAGAAGGGGATAGAGTTGAATGTACACATACCATACGTCTGAATGCGCAGGTTCATTTTAGCTTCTGACGGATGCGGCATTGTGTATCCGCAGAATTCGACTTCGGGACTATAGATTCCGAATGATGAGTGGGGTTAGCAGCGTGAAGCGGTTAACTGCTCTATAATACAAATATGCATGAATGGGGGATCAAAGGAGGCTTCATTGATTGTTCCCCTGTGCCTGTTTTGGCGGTGCATTCCGCTGGAGCGATCCGGTCATCATGGCCGGTAAAAATTTGTAGAAATACTCACTTTTTCATGATCACGTATCTCAGTGCATTTCCAAGGGTGTGATCTTCTTTGTCGAACTGGAATGATGCGGCCGTTTCTACGGCACCGGGTAACTGTAACTAGCGTTAGCAAGATGTCGAAAAAGAAAGTTCCTAAAAAGAAAAAGGCCCCATGAGATAGAATTTTGATTTTCAAAAGCGTGACATATTTATTAAATAGCCATTTGCAACACACACAAAAACCAATGCAACGAATCCATGACGCACAAATATAAGGTTAACTCCCAGGCGTCAGTTACCAGAGAGCCAAGGCAGTCCAGAGCGGCACCCCCCAGCGTAAGTAGGCCCTAACAAAACGGTAAAAAAAGGGGGGGAATACAACGAAACATCACTCACAATCGTAATTCTTTGTCCATTTAGTTCGATCGTATCTTCTTCTTCGTCCTCTATTTGCGGCTCTTGCTCATGAGATTGGGGAGCCGCATCTGGCATAGATTCATCTTGGGAGTGCGTGGAAGCCGGCATTTTGAGGGTTGAATCTTGATTATAAGGCTGCAAGATATATATATTCGGATATATGGAAAATTTATAGCTCAATGAATGGGAACCAAAAGGCCCTCTGCTCCCTAGTCCTTGCTGCTGTCAGGCCAGATATATGATCGCGGGTGTCTTGGTTTTTCTAAGGTTTTTTTCTCACAAGTCGCCACAGATAGTCTAAAGTTGCGAGATCTTAGGGAATGGTAGGTTGATTTGTATCAAACGACGCCAGACAGTAGCAATGAGTTATATAGAAATGATATCAAGAAATTTTTCCCGCTTACACCAAATGGAGATAAAATAATTTAAAGTTCGATATGGACCCCGTTTTGGGACTAGTGTCTATGATTCCCACCTTACATAAGCAGCTTATCTTGACAACGATCCTAGATATGACGTCACAAAGAGCCTGCTCCTGTCAAGAAATTATACATCGAAGAATATACATTCGTAGCAACAATCAGAAAATCAATTTCGAATTATGAACATAAACATGGAAAAGAGAAGAGCATTTCACGACGACGAAGAAGAAATCCACCGTGTTTTCCGTCCTGAGCATAGCCCATTCTACGGACCAGTATTCCATTACTTCCCGACGCAACTAGTGGCATACAACGAACAAAAGGAGTATTTTCAACTGCAAGGCAGCACCCCGTCCGCACCAGAGACTCCGCGGCGTGCAAATTCCACCCTCGTCACATATATTCATGGCGCATGCCACAACGAGGGCCAATCTGGCGCTCGAGCCGCTTGTAGTATTTACTTCGGCCCCCACTCGCGCTACAATGCCTCCGCACTTCTCAAGCCGACGTCGCCACAGACCAAGACCCAGGCAGAGATCGAATCTCTTTCCAAAGCACTACAAATAATAAACCACATCTCCGAAGAGAACATCAGCGTACAGCATGTCAAACTAGCGACGGATTCCGAGTATCTTGTCAATGCCTTCAGCGTCTCAATGAAGAAGCGGCAGCACAAGAAGAAGCTAGGGCCCGAGGGCGATAACCTCCAACACTACCAGCTCCTGAAACATATGAGCGATGAGATGGATGAGTTGGAATACAGCAGTGGCGGGGGCGTCACTTGTCAGATGTGGCATATACCACTGCACCAAAATTTGGAAGCGACTGAGCATGCGAACTTGGCTTTGAATGGCGCGTGACCAGTTTTCAGGTGAGGAAAGTCAAGAGTTCGTTGTTGTCTGTCATTAGATACAAACATTGAAAGTCCGTTTGATTCTTCTCCCTTTCCACCCCTTTCCCTTCCCTTCTCTATTCGATCCTTTGCTTCAATAGGCAATTGGCAATTGCAATTGGTGAGTTGACAAACCAGACTTTTGACTCCAAGTAGACTCTCACAGGTCCCTCCTAGGGGCCAAACCCAGAAAGAAAATAAAAATGTAAGTGAATTCAAGTCGTTGTCTCATCGTTGGCAATCGCAGTGCCAAGATGACCATAACAAGCCAGCCATAAGGACTGCTTCAAAGATATCGACTAGAAGCACATATATCCTTACAGACTCTTCAAATTTATGCATCGTTGTTTCAGTGTAGCCTTGTACATGTATGCTAGGTAACTTTATTTCAGACAGGAAGTTCAGGAGTCCCATAAACAACTCGAGCCATGTCCGAGTTAGAGCGAACATATTTCCCGCTCAACAAGCGGACGATGGGTTATCCTTGACGCGTAACTTGAGCTCCTAGGTTCCACGATGTCCTCTTGTATTTCTTGAACAAGCTCAACTGCAATATTTAAGCCATGGGTTTCTCTGCCATTGCAGACTAGAAGACAGGGGTCGCTGTCGAACATCCATAATAAGGGTCGAAAAATATACCGGTTAATTGGGAAGGTGTGTGGCAAGTGATCCTTGAGCTTATAAGCCACTGGAGGCCATTTGATGCCTCTCGCCAGCTCTTTCGATGACTTTCGATCATATATAGTCGCGCTGGAATGCTGATATCGTTAAATATGCCCCGCGTAAGTATGCTTCGAAATCATGGCACGTCCGAAAATAGTCCGATATATCTAGCATCCGTTTGTATAAAAGCAGCTTGCATGTTTTCCTTGATTTTTGACACCCAAACTCCTTCTATGCATGCTCTATGTCTCATCGCAGTAGGGAAGGAAATGTCCGCTTAATTGACGTAGTGACGAAATGGTATTTGCTGTATTTGTTAACCTGTAGCCTCATAACCTTGAGCGGGCCGTTTATGGATATATTTTAAAATATGATGGCCAACCCCAACGCTTAATCGTAAATGCTCAATGTCTAAACCGGTGCGTCTGTGTTGATACGTCAATCATCTCTCCATTTCACAAAAACGTCATCCGTCCTAAACCTCTGCGTGCATGTCGCATCCTCCAACTTCGTTCGAAATCCACTTTTATACGCCAATAAGCCAGCTTGAGCAATCATTATACCATTGTCAATGCAAAATCGTTCGTCCGTCGCATATACGCTTCCGCCTCGATCACGAGCCATGATCCCCATCATTTCCTGTAAACGTTCATTACAGCCCACACCTCCAACAATCAGCACCTCTTTCGAGCCAACGTGCGCCATAGCCCGCTCCGTAATTTCAACAAGCATGGCAAAGACTGTCTCCTGAAGGGAAAAACAGAGGTCTGCGCGCGTAGGAAGCTCGTCATTCGTGACATCGTCCAGGGCTTCTATCGCTTTCTCGGCGGCGTCCTTATTAGCCTGCTCTTCCCCACCCAACCCAAGGGATGAAGCCAATGCATCCACGGATGCTAATATTCCAGAGAAAGAGCAATCCATCCCTTTAACCGCGTAAGGAAGATCTACCAATTTCCGTCCTTTTTTCGCTAGTTGTTCAATATTGTATCCCGGGGCTGGGTCGTTGGAAATATGAAGCGTACGAGCAAATCTGTCAAGACAGTTTCCAACGGCGATGTCAAGTGTTTCGCCAAATATTCTATATCGTTGGGAGCTATATGCGATAACTTGGGTGTTTCCCCCTGAAACGTAGAGCACAATGGGATTAGGAGCCCCCGTGATATAACGCCCCATTTCGATATCTACTATTTAATTAGAAAAGGTGCATTGATAACTGGATTTCAAGTGATCCTCGGAATTCAGGAGGCACATAATCCCCTGTTGAAGCGCGGAAGGTTCAGACGGTTGTGGAATTAAGAAAACGCAAAAAGAACATCGGAAACAGTGGAAAACATACGTCCAACACAGTGGTTAACTCCAACCAGCTCTTTCCCCCATAATAAACTTAGCATCCTCGCCGCGACAGCTACACTCTGCAAAGGGGCACCCATTCCGGGCCCCTTTGTGTAACAGATGCAGTCGACATCGCTCACTGTAACTCGAGCTTCTTTCAAAGCGCGCTTCACAAGGTTCACAACCCATGCGCGATGGTGCTTAGCCGTGTCCTTGGGCAAAAAACCCTCACCTGGGGGAGAAACAAATGTATGGCGGATATTAGAGAGGACTTGCGGCTGGCCACCATCATCAGGATGCAGGATCAGCCCAACACCCAGCTTATTTGCCGAGCCCTCAAGACCTATAGCAATCATAGTTACTCGCGCCTTTAATTGCTTCTTAGATGCTCAGCAATTGGTGGAGATATTACCGTCATTGCTAGGAGTTTGAATGGCTTTTTGATATTGAAGGATGGATGCCGAGAGAGTGGGGTATGATTACTATCACGTGATGATGCTCGGCGGAATAATTGTAAGCAGTTTATCCGAAGCACGGACTATATTGTTCACACCGTCTACGCTGAGAAGTTTTGGAAACTATTTTTATATCCGCGCGTTGCGTAGGATAGTTTTCATTCCCTTGGTCTGTGTGTTCTCCAGTAATCTTTCTTATATTTGTC
The DNA here is from genome assembly GCA_002572855.1 of [Emmonsia] crescens. Classification (NCBI taxonomy): domain Eukaryota; kingdom Fungi; phylum Ascomycota; class Eurotiomycetes; order Onygenales; family Ajellomycetaceae; genus Emergomyces; species [Emmonsia] crescens. Next base: position 62,837 of record PDND01000103.1, on the reverse strand, counting down.
TTTCCTCGTTTGCCATTTTTCGCACCGGGAATCCAAGCGCAATGTCGAATTCCGGGGAGTGCGATAGGTTTTCGCAGCTGTCTGACGAGTTTATGTGCTGGCTGAAGCAGAACCCCGGGGTCAGAGTGAGCCCAAAGATTAAAATTGCGGATCTGAGATTTGAAGGTGCTGGAAGAGGCATAGGTATGTTTGTGCTGCTTTTATTTTCCCCCTGAAAGCATTTCATTGTTGCTCTTTTTCTAATGGTTCTGGGTACCTAGTGGCCTGTAACGATATCAATGAAGACGAGGAGCTCTTTGCGATACCACAAGACCTGGTGCTTAGTTACCAAAATTCGAAATTGAAAGATCTTCTGGATATAAATGAGAGTGATTTGGGTCCATGGCTTTGCCTCATTCTTGTGATGATATATGAGTATCTCCAAGGTGGGGCATCTCCATGGTCACGATACTTCCAAGTCCTTCCCACAAACTTCGACTCCCTAATGTTTTGGACGGATGCAGAACTTCATGAACTGAAAGGAAGCGCTGTACTGAACAAGATCGGCAAATCTGAGGCAGAAGAAACTATACTTGTGAAAATTCTCCCTATAATATCCAGAAATCCCCATCTTTTCCCACCCACCAGCGGCCTATCGTCCTACGACTCACCAGAGGGCAAAGCCGCGCTACTCTCTATTGCTCATCGAATGGGCTCATTGATTATGGCTTACGCCTTTGATATCGAAAAGGGCGAAGACGAAGAGAGGGAAGGCCAGGATGGTTATGTAACCGACGACGAGGAACAGCAACTGTCCAAAGGAATGGTTCCATTGGCGGATCTCTTGAATGCGGATGCAGATCGAAATAATGTGAGTATTTTTGCTTTTTGCAGCATCATACGTACATACATGCGCTAACTATGCGTAAAGGCACGCCTCTTCCAGGAAGATGGTTATCTTGCTATGAAATCGATAAAACAAGTCCGAAGCGGCGAGGAGATATTCAATGATTATGGCGAACTACCTCGCACAGACCTGCTGAGACGATATGGTTACGTCACTGAGAATTATGCCCAGTACGATGAAGCTGAAGTTCCGATACAAACCATATGCAAAGCAGCTGGGCTTCAATCTGCAACCCCAGGTCCAGAGCAGCCACGCGTATGTTTCCATTCCACCGAGCTCTACGTGCTCAAAATATGACTGACTGTCCTGCAGCTGGCATTTTTAGAAGACTTGGGAGTGTTCGACGACGGCTACAGCATCCCACGACTCAACCCCACGACACCGTTAATGGAAGCGCTCTCGGAGGAGCTGTTGATCGTCCTAAATATCTTAACAATGCCACTCGAACAATTCAACCAGCTGAAAATTAAGAACAAGGCCCCGAAACCTAACTTAGGAGTTATGGAAGCTACCTTACTTGCACACGCGGTGCAACAAACACTGGGCGAATACACCACGTCGCTGGAAAAGGACGAGGAGCTTTTAGCTTCGTTCCCCAACATTCAGGCACCCACCAGCAGCACAGCATCCGTAAGGAGATTCAAGATGGCGTTGCAAGTCCGAAAGGGGGAGAAAGAAATACTGTTACACCTTCTTGCTGCCCTTGGAGAGTTCGTTACGCACCAAAATCAATTCCCCGACGCGCATTCTGCCATGAAGCGAAGTACCGATAGTTTCATGGGTTCGGATGAGAAACGAAGGAAGCTATAAACGCTTGCAGGTACAGAGTGAAATCCAAGGGTATTAAACCAGAAAGAAAATATATATTTAAGAAGAAAAGAAAAGAAAGAACGAAGATATTGAGCCCTTTTTTTTAAGGGTTATGGCTAATTTTGTGGTATTGTACACGGCGAATCGACGATACCGTTGGACTATGTACACTAATATATAGGGGTTTGGGGGGGGGAGACTCCATTGCGCATTCAGGCCATGGAAATTTATATCGCCTGAGTTTGTTTGTTGTGATGATAGAGGGGGGGGGGGGGGAGTCGAGGTAAGAAAGTCGGGGACCGACCCAATGGGTTGTGTTGTGAGTAAGTCAATTTAAAACTGACCCTCTCCAGATATTGCGACGAAAAAAGCAAAAAGAAAACGCTTGAGAAACCATTCAAACCACGACAACGCCGTCCATGCTAAAGGCAAACACGAAAACAAAAGAAGGGGTGAGAAGAAGATATATCAGGATGGGGTTTGAGACGGCCCCTTCAGCACCATGTTATTCGTTCCGTTCAGGGAACCGTTTGGCCCGCCCATGACAGCCGCTTCCCCCTGTAGGCGCCGTTGAGCTTGCACCTGGGCCTGAAGCTGGGCTTGCGCTGCCGCCTGGTCCCTCGACTTAGCCGAAAGATATGCTCGATGTTGCATGATCTGGATGTCAAACTGATCCTTTTCAAATATCGGATCCATATCCTCATCGTCTTGATCATACTTGAACCGGTCGAGTTTTATCGGATCGACCTCCGACCTATTTCGGAACGGAAGGTTGCGACGGTCGATCATCATCCGCCCGCCCCGTCCTATGCGCCGCCGGAAGGACGGCATGTTTCTACCGCACTCTTCGTCTGAAGGGGTACACTGTCGCACCGCCATCGCGAACTTGGTCAGCGCATCGAAACGGTTCACATCCTCCAATGCGTCTCGCATATGGTCCGAGGACTCCGAAGCTGGAGGCGTTGGAAGATATTCTGTGGTGATTGCTGGGCGGAACTCAGCATCGAAGCCATGGTCTGAAGTTGGAGTAAGTGGTGCTGTCGTCCAGTCGACATATCCCTCATTCCATTTTGCATGTTTCGCAATGTTTTGCTTGATTTCACGCAGAACTTCGTTCTCTTTATCTGCTTGTACATCTTCCAGCAGCACCAAGTCTTCTCCAGGCTGCCCTCCAGGGCGAGGGGGCATGCGAAGCTGTGTAGCGACTGGACGACTGCCAGCCGGCACTTCCGCAGGCCGTTTCTTTGGCTGCTGTGATACGACATTAGCAAGAGAGATTTCAGGTCTTAGCCGAACCACAATTCTCACCCTTTGGTTGACGAGATCATCATCATCGTCCTTGATACCAAGTTTCCTTTTCATCTCCTTCACTTCAGCCCGTTGGACAAACACTTGTCGCTCTGCGATAAGCAACTCTTTCCTTGCCAATTCGCGTTGCCGCACCATGGCGACCAACTCTCGAGCTTCTTCCAGCTCCTTTCTAAGTCGCCGCAGCTTCTCGGCACTCTGAGCATCCCTACCGCGGGTCTTGCGAATTTGTCGCACCTCCCTTCTACGGAAGCAAACATATGGATCGCCATCGTCTGTATCCTGACCGGTCTCAAACTGCGAAGCCCGCGTTAGCACTGGATATCTACCCCTATTCGCGATTACAGTACTACTCACTTTGAGTCCCGTCTGTAAGGGGCGATTTCCAGATTTGGTTCTCCTGGACTTCCAGTGTTCATATATATCCCTGGCAAACCTCCTTGCATTCTCGTCTACAAGCCCGTCAAAGGAATTCTCCATTTCGGAATATGAGAGTACCGGGGGGCTATCGACCGACGCAAAGGGTTGCTTTGTCTGGGCAGTCTCCTCGAAGAAGGACATGACCTCTTCGAATTGATCTTCGGTACATTGAGTGGACGCATCCTTCTTCTGGTTCATAATCTTAAGAGCGACATCGTCCTCCTCCACTAAGTTATAACTACACCCACTGCAATCCTCCACCGTGGACGAAAAGCGGATGTATGTCGCAGGTTGCGAAAAGGTGGGTTTGTATAGGGAGTCATATTGTACGGAGCTTGTTACGGTCTCGGGGGTAGGGATATGAGCCTGCGCGACATTCCCACGAGCAGCAGCATTTATCGCGGCTTGAAGATGGAATTCCTACAGAAAAGACACAGAAAAGGAGGCTGTCAGCGCAATCTGCAACACTATGACAATCTTTTTTCTGTTTTGCAGAATTTTTTTCGACATCACGTGATGTGATGACAAGGCAACGTCAAAAAACCGAGAACTAGTCAGGAAGGGAAATGACTCACGGTCTCCTCAGCCTTCTCAACACCGGTCTCAATGGCCTGTAGAGTAGCTTGGAGGTCATCTTCGATGAGATCGATTTGATCTTCACGGAATATGGGGATAGGCTGCTTCGAGGTGAGTTTCTTTGGACGCGTTGACCGCATCATCCCCCCGAGCCTTGACATAACTCTGGGGCGAAAATACCCGGGCGGTCATAAGCAAGAGTCCCCAAAAAGGGTATCAAACGATAGGCCAGGTCATGCAAAGTCGCGTAGATGTATTTTCAAGGCGATCGAGCTATGTTGTGATGAGATAAAGCAGTTGGCAACAGCGTGGCGAGACAGTGGTTTCTTGAGTTGACGTTGGCTTGACACTAAGAACTGGCCTGTTTTGGGCATCCAGATAGCTCAGGGGCCCGCTTAAGTTGCCCAATACGGCTAGTGCGGGGACAGCCAATATCAAAACCTGGAAAAAGGCTCAAAAAACGCCATACCTGCCTAATCGGGGTTAGCGTTCTCTTACGTCAGCCTTTTATAATTCAAACTTCTTCAATGTTGACATCCATGGATTTTGATATTGGATACAATACAATATACAATAGATATTCAAATATAACTTCTTCTTCTTCTTTATCTTCCACTTTAATACCCATGATTTAGATTTCACTCTCATTTTCATTTTCAATTCACCCCTTTATTACCTCCCCCTCGCTCCCCCCACCATCATCACCATGGCCGCAGAACCTAATAATGCAGCCATGTATGACGCCAGGCGCAGACAGCAGACCTCAGGCTCAGAGGTTCTAGATAGCATAGTATCCGCTTCTAACTGTGCGTTATAACCGTTGTTGCAAACTCACTCCGTCATATCTTATAGCCCCGTGCAGTTAACGTTTGGCGTTTGTTTTTTCTTGCCTGATATCACTAGTCAATCGAGATGAGGTCGACAGACTACGGAAGCGGTTTATGAAACTGGATAAGGTGAGTCTCCACTGCTGATATCCTGTCTATTCGCTTGTGTATACCGGGGGGGGGGGATTTCCTATGTGCTAAAACCATTGAATTTAATAATATAGGATAATTCCGGCACAATTGAGCGTGATGAGTTCCTTTCCCTTCCGCAAGTCTCCTCGAACCCTCTTGCGACACGGTATTATCTCCTTCCTCTATCGATGTAAGCATATCGCTTACTCCCATTATTACACACAGAATGATTGCGATTTTCGACGAAGATGGCGGCGGCGACGTGGACTTCCAAGAGTTCGTCTCGGGACTATCAGCCTTCAGCTCGAAGGGGAATAAAGAAGAGAAGCTGCGTTTTGCCTTCAAAGTCTACGATATCGACCGCGACGGCTACATTTCCAACGGAGAGCTCTTTATTGTCTTAAAGATGATGGTCGGGAGCAACTTGAAGGATATGCAGCTGCAGCAGATTGTGGATAAGACGATTATGGAGGCTGATAAGGATGGCGATGGGAAGATTAGTTTCGAGGAATTTACGCGGATGGTGGAGAATACGGATGTCAGCATGAGTATGACTTTGGGTATGTTTGATCAAAATGTCTCTTGTTGGGGGAAAAATCCGTTCATTGAGGGCGGACGCTCGTCCGATTGTTTCAGCTGGCTAACCCTTTGAACCACAACCAACAGATCAATTCTAACCGTACTTTCAAATTTCACTTCAATTCGTTTTGTTCTTATCTTGATTCCCTCCTGTTGATAACGCCCATTTTACGAAATTATTATTTCCGTCTCTCTTCCCTTTTTTACCTTTCCCCAATCCCTATCCGATGCCAAAGACTTTGTGTTCTAGTAAATCGGACGCTCGAGCGAGCAGTTTATGAATTTACAATCATCTTGGCTGCCGAATAAAAATTACTCCCTACACCCTACACTTACAGCTCATGTGACCTAAATCTAACCTTTCTAGCAATCAGTTTCCTAACTGTTACGTGAGTCGTTGAACCATCTACAATCGGAACAACCTTTACCAAGCTCCTGCACATTATGCTGCAAGATCTCCTGGTACAATCTCCTGGTACAAACTTAAAAAGCCTATCCAGATAGTACGGATATTCTTCACCTTGCCAAGTCAGTTGCAGTTAATGTCGGTTGATTCGCGGGGCGTTCATTTTATTTGGAAGGTTCTAAGTTAATCGACGACCGTCTAACCTTGTCGCGTAAGATATATCTCAGTCTGCGTTATTTTTTAAAAAAAGCCATTACTTTACATAGCCGTTTTCAGCCACCAGAGGAGAAGACAGGTCCTGGTTTTCTTTCGAATTTGTTGATTCAGAGCCTTTGTAATTTTCTTCTGTTTCATGCACGTCGGTATTTAATATACATTTAGAGGGAAAACTCGTCATAGAAACTCATGAATTCTGCCCCCACTTTCCACGTCGGCTTGAGCTCGCCAGTTAGCGTTTGAGAATTATTAACTTATTAACTCTTCATACCCAACAGGGCATAAATACTCGTTTTTTGGCTTGCAGTGCGTGCTTCTATCAGGGACGGAGCCAGGTTCCAGTCAGCCCTCTCAAATTCTCATTCTTATTCTCAATCTTATTCTCAATCGACTCAAGAGTCGACGGCAGTTGGATTGTCCGAGCCCAAAACCCCAAAAAATCCAACAAAAAATTCAAACCCCGGGGCCTAGACCAGGCGAGTAATATTTAAACTTCGCAGCCTCGTGAAACTGCATTTTTTCTTCTTTTCTTAAAGGCCCCTGTCGTCTCATCGTCCTCTGTCAAATTTTCATACTCCAAAATTAAATCCAAGGCGAGCCAATAATTTTTTTTGTTACAGAGCTTTTAGTAGTTAGTGTGTATCCCGCAACCCGCAACTTTAGTTGATTCCCGCAGAAACGATAAATAAATAAAAAAAGACCCTTAATCTAGAATTGTCTAATCTAGCCCGCTTCTAGAGGGCTGGGTTGGGTGCAACGCCCTGTTCTCTTGTCGGGTCTGATAACCTGTTTATTATTATTGTTCTGACTTGTCCCCAGCGCCAGGATGGGATCCAGTCGCCTGGGACTGCAACTCTTGCGCAATAATGGTCCAAGGGTATATACCCATGTAACTCCGTCCCGCCAAAATGCACAGTGAGGGCCCAATAGTCCACCCGTCGACACCAGAGGCGTGAGGACAAACATCCCCCTAGGCCCGTTAGCGGCATTGCTGAAGGGTCCGACAAGAGATCCTCGTCCACCTGGCACCCGACAATAATCATGCGCGACTGGTGTGACGCAGAACGGCGGTTGGAGCCTTGGAGGGCCCCCCATTTTCCCGTGGGAAGGGAACAGCCGAAAGGGCCGATTTGCTTTTAAACTACCAGTGATCTCACTGGTGGCGACGGACAGTACCCGCGGGGAAGATTTGGATGTATCACATATTGACAACCTTGTCACAAGTTTTAACTGAACTACTTCAGCAACTTGGTCGTGGCGGGGTTTGCATGGAGCTGTTCGTTATGCATGGCATGGCCCGAGTAGTAGTAGTAATGTATGTAGGTGATTTAAACAACAGCTGCAAATGTTGTTGATATAGATCGTTAAATAGTTCGATTTTCTGGTAGCTTTCTTCTGCTCGTTCGATAATTCGACTTTCGCCCTGCTCGTCTCCAAGATGGGTAGTTATCCTCCCGAGAACCACGCGCCATCAGTAGTTATGGCAGTCAATAAATAATCATCCCCTCCGTTTGAGCCATCAGCACTGGCGATCGTTGTGCTTCAAAGTTCGTAGCGGTCAGCGCCCTCTATTTGACTAGCCAATGGCCGCAGCCTGTGCTCAAATTTAGAGTTCCCCTAAGCGGGAGTTTCTCCAAATCCCAGCCTGATGGTGCCGACGCCAGGTATAGGCTACATGGGCTAGCATACCAGCAGCCGGATTGAAGCTTTCTGATTCACCAGCACGCCGGTGCCCAAACTCTCTAGTTGGGAGATAACTGGCACTGCCAATAACTCCGGCGAGCAACGGCACCAAATGCATAGGCCAAAGCATAATAAATGCCCAGGTGAAATAGTTTGCTGTCTTTCCAACACTAAGTTAGCTAAACCTCAAATGGAACGGCTTGTGAGGCGACGAATTTATTGTCATAGAAAGTGCTGATAAACTTCCCCTCCGCCGTCTTTTCAATTTTGTCACTCCACCTTTTTTTGTTTGCCTTCTCTCTATATCTATCTCTCTCTCTCCTTGCTCGCTTGAATCCAGATCAAGAGACAATCATATATTCGTATATGTTTATATATGCATAAAGACGCCTGTTTCTTTTCTCGATGCCGAATTTATCGCCAATTATACTGTTGCTAGCTGCGCGGAACACCAGCGTGCTAGGGCCTTAAAAAGATAAACAGACACATATATATACATATATATACTACCTATATATATATATTCTGCGCAGATGTCGTCGGAAAACGAATCGCCCCCTATCTCGGTTGATTCTGAGGTATGTGTGGTTGGAGCATGATGTTGTTCCCTCCTCATTAACTTACCCCTCTTTCGACAATATTATTCATTTTTTATATCCATGGATGTTCGAGCATGATTCTGACAGATATCCCTAGTGCGATGTCAGCGGTGAACATGTCTATGATGATGATCTGTCAGTAGATGCGGAGCAATATATATATATCTATATACCTACTTGGACAGCATTGCTTACTTGGTTAATTCTACAAACAAAGCTCGTCGTTTGCCCAATCCTTAGCTTCAACTGTTATCAACCAGACGTATGAAAATGGTATGTTTTTACCATTTATGTAGTTGCACTCAGTGGAATCGGAGGCCATATATCAATCATCTCGAGAGATATTTACCAATCTTTTTTTTTTTCTGTGCAGGAAGAAGATATCATTCATTTCGAGAAGGCGGTAAGTACCAATTCATTATTCTGTTGCATATTTGATATACATAGGTATATCAAAGATTGTGCAAGGCTATTAACTTTTGATTTACTGACTTAAAATTGTCACGATAGCATACATATTTCCGAATGACGAGGTTAGTCAAGTCAAACCCACATATTTTATTATGGATACATTGCCCCAAATGATGGGTGTACAGCCTCTGACTGACAGCTCATTCTCTTGGAACAGAAGGAGAGCAACCGACTAGATATTGTTCATTATATGATGGTTGCGCTCTGCGACGAGAAGCTTCACCTTGCACCCATTGGCCCGAGTCCCCAGAACATCCTTGATATTGGAGCCGGGACCGGCCTTTGGTGTTGTCAAATGGGTATGTTTTGGAATCTTGCTCTTGAGAAAATCCCCTTTCAGTCTACAACGAAGAAATGTGCTAAATATGAAACCTTCAGGTGATGACTACCCCTCTGCACAGGTAGGTCTACGAAAATCGGCAACAAGCGCCATTACATCTGGCCGACCAAACCTACAAAAAGCTGATATGCCCTATCATTAGATATTAGGCGTGGACCTAAGCGCAATACGAAGCACAATGTTTGTAGCTCTCCTTCCCCCCTCCACAAAGAAACAGAAAAAAGACCAAGCATCAAAAAAGAAGTACAGCTTTTTTAACCTCCACCCTGATGAAGCTACGCCCCTCCAGAAAACGTGAGATTCGAAATCGACGACGTCGAAAGCGAGTGGACATTCATCGACTCGTTCGACTATATCCATTGCCGCTACATGTACGCTTCAATACGAGATTGGCCAAGGCTGGTTGAAAGATGTTATGAGTAAGTCCCATTTTTCTCCCAAACGAAAATTCATTCATTCCCTCAATCAACCACCCATACACATAATGTATATATATATATATATACATGACGCCATATATCCTGACACTCCGCCGTTTCCTTCAGCCACCTGACACCCGGCGGCTGGGTCGAATTCCAAGACTTCGATGTACATTGGTATTCCGACGACGGAACGTACGACCCCCAATCAGCGCTCGGCCAATGGTTCAAACTATTCTATGAAGCCGCACACCAACATGGCCGTGAGCTTGCGCCCGGGCCTAGACTTGAAGAGTGGGTGCGTAGTGCTGGTTTCACCGATGTGGTTGTTAAGAAGATGCGAGTTCCTGTTGGGAGGTGGCCGAAGGATCTAAAATTGGTGTGTATCTGTTTTCTTTTCTCCCCAACCCTACATAGTTAGAAAAAGTGGAGGAGGAGGAGGGGGAGGGGGGGTTCTCAATAAACACATCGTAAAGAACGAGACGGTCGTCTTATCTACCAATGTAGCCAACGGGCGGGCCCGGGGAGTGCGGATCCGAGACCTCATCTGGACTAATAAAATGAGAACACAGAAAACCGTCGGCACCTGGAACCTCCTCCAAGCCATCGAGGGCATGGAAGGATTTTCCATGGCCCTCTTCTCGCGCGTATTAGGATGGTCCCCTGATGCCATCCAGGCCTTCGTCGCCGACGTAGTGAAGGATCTCCGCAATCCGAAAATGCACGCACAGTTCGATTTGTAAGTGCACTTACCTTTTACCCCTTTATCCCTTTCATCCACCATCCAAGAACCAATTCAACCATCTCCTACCCCCGGCCAATATGTGGCTAATTATCCGCCAATCAGATACATCGTCTACGGCCGAAAGCCTGAAACGAGCACATGAGATGATCCATAACGGGAACGGTGGAAAATCTGATTATCCCGTTAAAGATCATAATGGAGGGAAATGGAAGAGAAAGTCGAGTCTACGGATTTGAACAAATTATGATAATATCTTGAAACGTACCACTTCTAGCCGTTTTCTTGTATCCAGCACGAGCTCTGGAGGAGGAAACATGGAATGGAGTGAGAAGAGGGAGAACAGATGCTCTGTTTGCACTTATTCTCCGATACTGTTGGAAGAATGGAAGAATCTTTTTAAAGAAACAGAGAGCATTAAAAACAGACCTATATTATGAATATATAAAAAATACATAGCACAATATAAATATGGGATGGATATTTGCACTTTCAACCAGCATTTGCTTCTCCAATGTTATATACTCCGTAGCTTGAGGCTGGATAGAATAGAGCTCTCGGAATCATGCAAAAACAGTCTTGATAGATACCTAAGTATGTATGAAGTTATCTCTCTAATTTGTAGATAGTGGGAAAGGGGTAAATGTAGACCGGGGATAGATAGGTACGTCGTATAAAAACAGGTTCACAGACAAAGAAAAGAGAGAAAACATGGCCGATATGTGCTCATGATTGGCTCGAAATTTCGAGTGCGGGTGCACGCGGATATATGAATGCAGAAATGCGTTAATGCAGTGCATGACCAAAAAACAAAACGAAGCAGATTGCATATGCAGCTGTGCGGGACCTTTTCTTTTTTTATACATCTTTTTATAAAGGGGTAGCTGAATGGAATTGCCGCTAGACAGGCTATCTTCAACACTCGGATATGGATAAGATGGTAAAAAAAAGGATACTAGAGCCAATGTCTGTCCATCTCTCATCTCTACACATAATGTCTTTATTTTCTAATTTTATCAGAAATACTTGTTTAATTTGACTGTGTAGCTCCATAATAAGTTGAGTTAAATAACACTATATCCATTGAAGCTATGCAGAAATTTTAGATGTGAGAAACACAGATTGCTGTCTGCCTGCAGAGCAAAAACATGGCATATTTGATATTTTGATATTTGAGGATTTACCATACAAAATTAGTGGTAATATTTCACATCTGAAAATCTTGCTTATTCAGGTGAACATAACAGACTTACATGGCATAGATGAGATTTGGCGGGTAATAATGTACAATAGCTGTGCAATACATCGCATCGGTAATTAGCCGCTGCTACCTGGAGCGTCAGGAGAGATATGCCAAAGTAAAAGAGCAGCCACAGGTAGAGAGATAAAGGGTTCCAAATACCAAAGCGAGCGAGGAGTAAAAGTCAAAAAAGAAAAGCAATAGCTTTATTGCAGTGTGGATACATTGAAAACAAGGGGTAAATTGATACCGACCTCGAGACAGAAACATACATTTACCAGCACCTCAAACTTCCATATTTTATGCTAGCCAGCCAAGCACCACCGGAAGAGACGATAATTTAAATTTAGGCTTCCCTGCAAGGCGTAGCTCGAAAAACTTGGCTACATCGAAATGCAACACAGAGGGACCAGTAACTATGCTGCAATGTGAACCTGATCCTTGTGCGATGTGATGTGAAAAACCGCCAACCAGAGTCCTTCGCTTTAATTTTCAGGGGTCAATCGACAGAGACGCGGGCTCAAGGTACAAAGTCATCTTGACAGGCAATTTCCATAAGAAACGAAAAGAAGCAAAGTAAAGGTTTCCAAGAACCGCGAACCCAAATTTCAGCGGAAACGGAAGAGCATAGATAGACAGTATTCATAGTAAAATAGCAATCTTCTTCCCAACTAACCTTCTTCTGGAATGCGTAACCATTTCCGAGTGAAACGATTAAAAAGCAAAAGAGAGGAAGAGACAAAACAGGATAGAAAGGAAAAAAACTAATTAAACACAATATTACAACAATATCGAACTAATTTCAAATCGCACCAATTCCCTCAACCGATCTATATATGGTTTTAGCCCTCTAAACGTGAAGAATGCATGAAAAATGCATGAAAAATGCTCGGCATTCCTCCAAAAACAGAAAAAAAGAAAGCGACAACGAAATTGAACACGAAAACGAAAAGTAGATAATGTGTCACATGCGTATTGTGCAAAGGGGAACATACATTATGGAGGAGAACATTAACGGTTAATAAATACTCTCGAACGCAACTGAATTTTTGCATTCCCACGGGAGCGGTTGTAAATTAGGTATATGGAGGGGAAGTAGACGGCGAATAACGGTAACTCCCCGGCAAGGGGTATTACTCTTTAATGGGTAAGGGATCAAAAGGAATGCCACTCAATGGCCTTTCTTGGGTCCAAATTCCCAGCGTTTGCAAATACTTGTCGATCAACCCACAAGGTTTGCTTTATGCATATGCAGAATGGAGAACCAATCGGCACGCATTCAACGACGTAGGCTTCTGCTGCGCTGACTGGCGAATGCGGACCTGCCAACGCTGGATTAAGAGAAGAGAAAAAAAGTAGCACGAATATACGCCATCGCCATGCAGTACTGTATAATACGAAAAAGGTACAACGGAAAAAGGAGACGCATCACGGTCGTCAGAGGGGCGGTGAGCGGGCGAAATTGGCTCGATCATCGTGGAGCTGCTGAGGTAGTTGTTGTTCTAGTGGAACTTCCTGTCGTTGGACTGTTCTCGTTTCGTTCGAGGAGGTCAAGACATTGGCCCAGAACTAGAATCAGAACGTTAGATGCGTTGAGAGATCTTGATTTTGGCTAAATTGGCTGAAGCGCGGGGGCATGAAGTGTGATGAATTTGGATACTCACCGCTTAGAATTTCTTCTTCCCATACACCCATCTGGTAGTCAACGAGACCATGCTGCTCCATTCGATCACACAAGCGGACCAACTCTCTTCCCATCTTGTTCAAAATATCTTCTGTTAGAAGGTTTTGTGGTGTGGAGCCGGATCCGGATTCCAGCATTTCTTGTGTCATATCCTTTTGTTTCTGGCATACTGCAAGCCAGCAGGTATTGAACTCATTCCACAGTTTGATTCGATCCGGATGCAATTCTTCCTCGTCGCGAGCGAGACCTGAAATCAGCTATTAGCTCGAAAGGTATTGCACCATCTAGGTGCCACGTGAATAACGAGGGAGCAAATCAAAACCCGTGGATCGTACATACCAAGCTCAGTTGCGTTTCCCAGAAGCCACTCTGATATCTCCAATAAGGACTGGCTTGCATCTACCAATCTGCCAGATTGGGTATTTTCAAATGTCTGTCTAAGGGCTCGTTGGTACTGGTTATAAGCGTCATCGAAACCAGCGGACGATTCACGAGGAAATCCTGGATGGCCGAGCCCCTCAGTGGCCGTGGAAGCATGGAGGTCAGCCATAGTTTCGGGTAATGTTGATGCCGTAGTTGCGCGGGCAAGAGAAGCCGGTTGCGAATATGGGGTGGACTGAACTTGAGAAGCAGTTAAGTACTGGTCAGATACTCCTGCAACTGCTGATCCTTCCGCTTGGAAATACTGTGGAACACCAAATTGAGTTGCTAGCACTTCGATGGCTGCAGAATGTCGCGGCTGGTAGTGTGACACGCCTTCATATGGAGGCTGAGGCTGGGCTTGTGGCGTGATATTATATACCATATCGCTCTCATATTGCGATAGCCGCTGCTGTTGCTGGTCTGGTTGCTGGTTTCTGGATGAAGAAGGGGGAAAATTCGACTGGTATTGTAACCCTCCACTCTGCAACGTCCCGCCCTGTAACGAGGGAGTACTGTAAGACGGTGATTCTGTGTACCCATATCCACCATAAGATGAGAGTGTAGAAGCCCGGTCCTGATGTATCACTCCATCAGCACCAGGCCCTCGAGCTGATTCTGGCGGCTGTTGCTGTTGTCTGAAGCGATCTGCAGAGCTGCCAGACAAATGGCGAATAGGATGCTGTCCAACGCCAGAGCCCGTTTGGTAGCCAGAAGGGTCATACTTCTTTCGTTGGTGACTATCACCATCCATCCCCCTGATGTGGTCTGAAGTGCTCCCGCCCCGCGACGGATCGAGGTGGGAGGACCGATGCGCCGGAGGCGAGATAGGGGGCTAGCGTAGAATTACAGATTTTCGGTTTCCGTCACCTGTTTCCAAACCAATACCTGCTCTGTACGACGAACACAAAAAGAGGGTTTCGCGCTTTGTGGGAGCTTGTTGGGCTGTCTAAGCTGTTTGGTTAACAACAACCGTAGTGTTAGGACGAATTTTATGGAAGAGAGCCCGTCCTTACCTGGTAGCAACGAAGGTGAAGCTGGGGTGCTGGGGTGCTGGCGACTTTTTCACAAAACGAAGAACATGCGACAGTGGAATGAGGTCCGATTAAGTTTAGTGGTTTTCTTCCTAATAGCTTTGACGATCGGAAATAATGGGAACGTTTCTAAGAGGAAGCGACAGGGAAACCAAATCAAATATAACCAGGCAAGCCAAAATATATTAACAAATACGGGCTTGTAGAGTATTTAGTGGAGAAGGGCGGAGATGCCGATTAAGTGTCACTTTGCTCTGCGCTAAAGTCGGGAGAAGCAAGGACAATACGGGTAGGTAAATGGGTTTGATCAACGGTAATGGTATGCTGCTATCAACCGAAGCCGGCTAGACCGAACACATAACTCGAGGAAATAAACAGGGACACCCCTTGATAACAAACCAGCTGGCAGCGCCGAGTCGCATAGGGCTTGCATTTGGAGGAACTCCAAAAATGGGCATGGGGGTGACTCAAGTGTTCAGGGAGGAAAGTAAATGTGGGTAATATTGGAGCATTCGGGGCTGGGAGCTCTCCTCACTGCTATTCGTGGAGGAAAGGGAGCCTTATAGCCAAGATCTAAGAAGCTTAGATCGCCGAGTTTTCTGTTGTATAACGAAGATGGAAGGTCCGCTCGAAAAAATGAATGGAACGTGCGGAAGTAACTTCGAGGTGATATACACAAACGTAAACGTTAGTCAGGACACCTATCAAGGGACAGAAGTAACTAATAATATAAAGTTCCGGTTATAACAGAGTTATTACCGGTAACCATCGTATCTGTTCAGCACCCCTTTTTGGTTTTCTCACCTTATTTCTCTCAATTTCTACAGGTCCTTGCACTCAACCCCTATGTTGGGGGTGTTCTGGCCTCACTGTAGATCCTGTCCCGTAATGGAATATCATCATCACCTGGGGTTGACTGCATAACTTGAAAGTCCAAAAATAATTAAGAATAGTCAACGGGATACGCCACAAAAGTAATATAAAGTTTGGCTAGAAGGGTTCCAGTGTTACGCAGTACTCTGTACGGAACAGGCGACGAGGAACCCAGGAGGATGGCACAGCCCTTGGCCCCTTGCATAGATAATTAGCCAGCCAAAGGAAGCAAGGGCAGGACAGTTAATCAGAAGTTGGTCGTTTGGCGGTTCTATTTCATGCGAACTATTGGGCCATATTCACGGGGAATAATATGCACGCAATGGGCTTTTCCGAAGCCTGGATATACTCCGGGAAATGGAAGTCGGGAAAAACTGTGTGCTCCCCAACTTCCAGAATGTTAACAAGAAAATTGGAGATGGCGAATAAAATTTGCCAACAGGACATCGCGAGCACGTTATTGATCCCAAGTGAGATTACGCCATACCGACAACAAACTCGTAGATTGACCTCAAGTGCAGTGCTTGGTGATTCTGCTGGTTTTGCGTGTTTTCTGACTAGGTTGCACTTACACCAGGCCTAGTTTGATCGGAGCAGGCATCAGGCGAAGATCAAGGACCTGCCATAGCGGGGCGGCTGTGGTTGATCGTCTGGCCTTGACCTGGAATATTGACGCGGTGCGGTGGAATCTAAAAATTGTGAACGGCACCATCTCACAGGACAAAATAGATCTCACTAGACGTGTTTCAGGATATACCGGATAGTGTTGCCGTGTCGAACCACCCCGTGGACATTTCGGGGCTTTTTAGTCCATTGTACGGAGTACATGTACGAGCAAGACAAATGATAAAGACAACCGTATCGTAGAAAATAACTCAATTTTCATGTCTGCAATCCTTCAAGATAACCTTACTGCCCTTTCTGGATTTCTTGATAAATCCCTATTTATGTCTTCGCCAATAGTTTGGTAACATCCCTATGTTTCTCATACTTGTCAATATTGCTGGAAGAAGCAATATATGTCGCAGAAATTAGTATGTAGGGAATATTTGGGTATGGCATTTGCAGCAGCGCCCTGCGGGAAGTTCAGACACGGCGAAAGGAAATCAGACCCCTGGCAACAAAGCGTCGTTTGAATGGTTGCAGCCCTCCAGTAATATGTTCGAAAAGGGATACTGTAGGGGCTTGGCTGATATGCACCCATGCACCAGCCATTGATGCAAGCGCTTGATGGCAATAATAATCGAACTCAATTGGAAGCATGACAGAAAGTCCGGGTAGCTCAAATTAGCAATTATGCAATGACATATCGCGTGGATCGTCAATATCACTTGAGATACAACCTGCAATTTAAGTAAGGCCTTACGGGTGCATTAGGCCTGAAATGTGAGACCCACGCCACACGCCAGATGTGAGCGCAGAACCTTTTCGTAAAAACTGCCGTTCGCTATGATTCTGTGATTCTCGCCTCACTTGCCAGGGGCGTAAGCCAAATGATTTACATGGAGGTATAATTTGGGATTTGGTCTGTATTGAGGTTGAGGTTGAGGTTGAAAGCTGAAGATTGAAGATACAGGGTCCGGGTATTTGTTTGGGATGACTAATCCATGGCAACCTCATTTGTCATCAGACAACAAAAAAAAACTTTGGAAACCATTGAACAATTCACCCCTGCACGCGCATATCCCGACAGCGCGAGATATTTCTGAGAACTACTATCAGATTACATTTAGGATACAGCTTCAGAAAAACGAATCTTAGGGCTTGGTGGTCTTAGCAAACCTTCCCAAATCCCACACTCAGCCTGTCAACTACCAGGTTGCGTACGGAGTATATGTCAAATCTCACAGATGCACTTCTTTAAGAGCAGGCTAGTGGAAAGCTGCCCTCAGCTTGTCAATATAATATGTTAGTAATACATGGAGTACTCAAGGGCCTTGCCAAAAATCTATGCTGATTTGGGTTGGGTTGTCCTGGTGCTACGCCTTGTACGATGCTCTTCTATGATTCTATTTTTAGGAAACGAGAAAATTCTTGCATTCAAAGGATTTCAATAATACATTCATCCGTTGACAAAGTTGGGCCAATGACGGTTGAAATATCTGAGCCTCGGAATGGGAGAAGGTTGCCAACTAATTATCGGCGGCCATGGCACTATCTTCAGATCCTAGCCTGGTGCCTTGCAACAAAGCCAGAAAGTCCGTCTGATATCTCGATTCTGAGTGGTGGACCCTTGAATAATGGAAGCCATGACGCTTCTCGTATTAAAATTGAAAAATCTGGGGCTCCAGGATCGGATAGATCTCCCCACGCGAGGCCACTCATATTAATGCCTTGAAACCCGAATTTACGCGTCATATTTACTCTCAAGTTCCAAGCCAGGACCCGAGTTGCCTCCTATTTTATATTTTCCAATGCTCGTTCATATCAAATTCCACACCTTGCTCATCACTTGATCTCGGCATGGTTCTTCAAGCATGGTAAATGTACGGTCAGTCAGGAACAGCAAATTTACCGCTACCCCTTGTTCTATCTACAGCGTATATCCCCACAGTAGCAGATAGAAACTCGCGGCTTGAATGGAATGTCATCACGGGAACAGGTGTTTTAATGGTTTGTCTCATTGTCGTCCACTTTTATTCTCGAAAGCCGAAGAAGGCTCCAGGTTTCAGAACATAGCGGTCCTAGTGTGGTATGTATGACATTGATTTAATTTTTTTCTTGAAACTTACCCTGTCAGGAGGAATGGTCACTGGTTGAACCTGAAATACATACATATCGGATCACTTTGAGCATGCACAATGCAATATTCGAGGAAACTGGATAGGAGACCTAGTGAATATTACATATTGGAACCATCAAACCCGGGTCACCGATAGTCTGCGAACGGGGTTGTTCCATCCTTGTCGCTGTCTCACCAATCAAAATTTGTCACGCAAACTTTCTCAGAGTACTAGTATTTACCACCTTTTTTCCCGCTAGCTAAAAAGGTTGTCAAGATCAAAATATTCCTCTGACCCAACTCCCGTACAAGCTGTGGTTGGATGAAGCCATAATAACCTCCATATTGTCAATGTTGCCTTCCACCTCCAGTACGCCACCGCCCAAATTCCCGTCATATCCTCCCCCTCATTGGTTCCTCTAATGTCGAGAGATCATGTCGTTGGTGGACCGGAGATTAATACCGTCGCGGCTAACCATATTCGATTCTTCGAAAATTCTTCCAGAAGGAAGGGTGTCAGGACTGAGATGACGAATGCTCGATCTTGCTGCATGGATATGTTATGCATCTTCCTTCCACTTAGCGGCGGCCGTCACCGACTAGCGCAGCTTCTTTTGAGCCCTCAGCTCAGCCGCCGCCCACTAATTCGTCAGATCACCTTCTGGAACACTCGTGGACCGTTTCGGAAATTCCATGGTCAACCGTTCAGCCTGCAGAAACTAGGTAAAAAATGAAACCGCGCCGGTTCACAATGCCATGTGAGCAGTGAAGAGTCTATCAAACCCCTTGAAGAAGGGTACGCTAACGGGATCCTCATCTCAACGGCGGTGCCAAAATCCAGGCAAGACTGCGAGATGCAAATCATCTTTAGGATTATTAGACCCAATTGTGTGAAGAAAAACAATCCTGGCTTCAACCCAGTGAGAATGTCGCTCCAAGAACATAAAAGGAGAAAGACACGAGAAGGAAAAGTCGCGCTAAGAGGGTAAAAGGTTATCAAGCTCCTAGAGCGAATTGCGTCCTGGGGATTAACTGTCCGTTCGCAACGCCCCTTTCCGCCTTTCCAAACCAAATATCCCCTCGCAGTTGATCCACACCGGTTTTTAATAATAATGGAAAATTTCAATAGCAACAAAGAAAACTATAACCAACCACACACCACCTTAAAAGCTCGTCGCCTAGACGATCCGACAAATACCTGGAACTTGAGCTGTAAGCCGAAAGGCTATATTGACACTTGTCCTTTTTTAGGATTTCATCCGTTGTTTTACCCTATTTTATTGATTTCTCATTTTTGCTGCATAGGACAGACACCTAGTAAATTACGCTCTCCGATTTGTCTGGGAACTAATGTGTCCCATTCCGCCGAGATTCATCGCAAAAACTACCGGCCCCACATTGATCGGGCAAGTGATGTTCAGAGACATCCATGTTGGATGGCTCACATGTTAACAAAAAAAAGGAGTCAAAGGAATCTTCCTTTTCAGCCGCGGGTGCAGATTTTCAGGGTGACTTAGTTTGATTGATATGGTGTTGTACAATCGAGGAATTTCGGAAAGGCAATTTTTGAAGCTGATCGATGTGTCAAGTGTCAAAGGAGTGCCGGAATTAAAGACTGCTTAACTCCAGTTAGTAATGCCATCCAGGCTCGGCCAACCTGTGATGTTGTGTGAAATTGTACGTAATTCCACGGTTATTACTTACTACTAACCCGTCTTTAAGGGAGGAGTTATATACAGGTATTTTGGTGCCGATCGCAGATGGAGAAGATTGATTTCTCGAATTTCTTGATGTGTACCATACATGTTCAAGGATCATACTCCATCCACATATCCTCAGAAAAGATAGCTAGTTCGTAGTTCATATTGTTGGCATCTCAATCTCACGAAATATTGTCTCGACATGGACGTCCTCGCGTCTAACTAACATAGCTATCAACTATCGAGATCAGCTCCTAGGCTTCGAGCTCGTGTGCCCAATACTAACCAAGAGAAACTTTTATTCAGGCGCTCCTCTTGCGTTATCAAACTCAACATGCGCTGCCCGCTCCGCCTAGAATGGTTGGTTGCATGCCTTGGAAATTCCTCAACTCTTGAGAAATTAGGGAAGAGCAGAAAGAAAGAAAAAAAGAAGGAAGGAAGGAAGGAAAAACAGAGAATATATAATCTCACGTTCTTGCTAAAAATATCCTAAAGGAACCCTGAACCCATCGGTACAGAATTTACCCCAAGTCTTCAGTATCTAGCGCATGGCCTCCACGCGGATGTATAAAAAAGAGAGAAAAAGATGCAACGGGGGCAAAGAGGAAGGTATGCTTATCATCCTTGCGAATAATTTTCTTGGGATTCTGAAACGTCAATGACGACGGAGGCATGCTACTAGGCAGCGCCACGTTATGCAAAATAGGCATCATGTCTACCTCACCTTAGAGGAGATATACATTTGTTACTATATATATATATCGTTATATATGCAATTACAAATGAATAGGCCGAAGCTCCTCTCCCAGTGTATGATTAGACATCAGAAATACTTGGGACGGCGGATGATTGCAAGCAGGATGGGGTTGGAATCGGATGCTCAAAGGGTGAATTTCGAGCATGGAAGATCATTACCTTGTTTTCGTCGAATGGCGTTCCTCTCTGGAACGTGGCATTATATCTCAGCTTAGGCGGCATTGGTAGCTTGTTGACGAAGCGGTAATGAAACGCACTTACTCTATCCCCTATGCTTTTTCGCCTCTTTGATAATATCCGTGAGTATCTAGGTATATGTCGACGTTTTATAGCGCAGTGAATGTTTGTAAGAAAGAACAATTTATAGCCTGGGCCTTACTGATTCCATGCGAGCATTGTTTGAAAAATGGCCACGAAGCCAACTAACGAAGCGCAGCGTGGCTGCAGCAGGACATATCGACAAAGGGCACGTCCATATCTTTAAATATGGACGAACGTTTCGGAAATAGAGATCTGGCGCTCCTCGCGATCTAGATATCATTCAATTCGTTAGAATCTGGGCCAACCCAGATCCTGACCCCCAATCCCAATAGTGCTCCATAATATAGTTTCACGAAGATAACACTATGAACCCAGCGCGAATATAGCGAAAGGAAATACGATAAAAATAGGGGTGTCGAACTCCTACATGGGTAGACTAGGTGACGTTTTTATGTAACTCGAGATGAAATAAAAATCTATATGTATACGCAGACGTACAGCACATACATATAGGTAGCCTCAGCAGCCACAAATCCCCCTTCCAGCAACAGAAGTTTCAAGTACGTTAAATAGATATCCCCAGTCGAAAATCCCATCTCCCAAGCAAATAACACAGCAAGTGTTAAATGTAAAGAACCACCATAACACGTAGCTAATCATGCCACTGGGGAAACAGATGCGTCTCGACCGGAGACTTCATGTCATCAAGGGAGTGTGTGTCCAGCAACTGGCGACTAGTAATAACGCCCACGCCATCTGCCGAGCTATTGTGGGGTCTTTATGCTGAAGGAACAGAGTTTCATGGAATCCGTGACGTCTGGGCGATAAGCCAAGTTCATTTTTTTTCTCTCCGAGAGCGTGCATAAACGTGGGTGTGGACAAAGTCAGGGGGTAGCCAAGGAACCACCGTCGATCTAGGAAGTAAGACAGGGAGATAAAGTGTCTGTAATCTGTCGGGCAAAATTTCGTCACATTTAGTTCGATAGGGCACAAGTGCCTGAGTTGACGGGAGCTTATGTCATGTGGCGGAGATCGATGTGCGATGTATGATGCGAGATGTGTACGCATCAGCCGGCGCGGGTACGGATGTGAACTCATGCAGAAATATACGATGCTGTATGTGTGTTCCATTTGTATTTCCTTTGGCGGTTGATAGCATGAACGCTAACAGAAAATAGGCGCTGGTATATAAAAAAAAGCAGCAAGAGACGTGTTAAGTTTCTGCAGAGCCGTGCGTGCGGACCTAAACTACCTTTCCCCGTACATGGATGTAACCGGGGCATGCATGAGGCAGCAAAAGGAAAAGAAAATGAAACGAAGATGTATAACGTCCAACTGATAAGTATAATTGCATATCAGGGTTCTCGGGCTCCACTTCAAAGAAATGAGCTTCCAAAGGGATCAAGAGGGTCGGAGTTTTGTAGCAAGCCCTATGTAGAGAAAAGAGAAGGGGGTGTAGGAAATCAAAAATGCCATGCATGATTTATTCAACCGTCAAATCAACATGTGGCAGGATAGCTTTGGAGGGTTTCAAAGCAGGATGTGGAAGTACCGAGACATACTTCGAATATATATAGAGACCTAGAAATCAAAACCCCAGTACCGATTCTGATAACGGCATTTCCAGACCGGTGTGTCGCGGGTTAGACGTCAAGAAAGTGTGAGGGATCGCCCGTCTGTTTGTTTGTATTCTCTGTTAACGTGAGAATCCCTGAATAAGGTGGAAAGGGGGATCAATAATAATACGAAGGATTCTTCATCGATCAATGCGAGAGAATAGGGCGCACATGGGCTACAACATTTTCGATCAGAATTCGGCAAATGACTTTTTTTGATAGAAGGTGAAAGCCGGGCTGTCAGTTGGTTACGGACGAGGGGAGGCTTATGGTATCAAGTGCATTTGCATGGCTCGTTCCACGTGGATCACGCATGCATGCCCAGGTGGGGACGAAAAGAAGCCGTAGTAGAAAAAGGATTAAGGTCCTCAGGCACGTTCTGAAACGCTCTGTGCGAGCAGAGCAGTGGCATTGCAAAATCGAACTGTGTCTTTTCTCGGTAGTTATTCTCTATTATCTTTGCAGGAGCTTCTCCTTGTGCTTTTAGCATTTTCCTGGAATAAATGTCAAGTATGGTTTCGCAAGGATCGAAGAACATAAGCAGGACGCTGTTGATTCCGAGGTGAATGGCAGAGTTTAGAAAATTGAATTTATCTCTATATTGTTCTCCGAAGCCGTCATCAAGCCGCTCGTAGGTGGATAAGACACAAAAAAATAAAAGGAAAAATATCTGATATACAGGTTTGTGCTCAGGAAAAAGGGGGAAATGTATGAAACTAATACAGAAGAAAAGAGAAAAGGAAAAGTGTGTGACAAACGATGATGTATCCTTCACCGTCTGACCCAGGCGGGCATCTTTCTGGCTTTCAAGTGACCGTGCTTCTTTCTCTCGACCTGTCGAGGATCCGTCGAGATACAACCGGCTAAAAGGGAAACACAAATCGTCAGTGAACAAAATTCCATTAACAGGAGAGACACGGACCAAGTAGGGGGGGCCATGAATTTGATATAAGCCGTAGCAACCATGTCAAAAATAGTAAATGATACAATAACGTACCTTTCCTTAGTATCGGCTTCATCGCAGGTTCATGAACCAATAGAGCCTTCCCCAGCGCAACAGTAATAGCTTCCGCTTGACCCGTAACACCACCACCCCGTGCAATAGCAAACACGTTATATTTATCCAATCGGTTCGTCGCCTTTAGAGGCCAGAGGGCACTCTCCCTGTCATGGACGCGGGGGAAAACGTGAACGATATTTTTGCCGTTGACAAGCACCTCCCCTTCACCCTCAACCAACCAAACCCGCGCGTGAGAAGTTTTCCGCCGGCCGACACCTCTAGCCCGGCCCATCTCGTCGAGCTGCTTGGGCGCCAATTTCTGCTGGTATGGATCGCCAGGTCGCACGAAAATTTTGAGGATATCTTTCACTTCCCGTGGTACCTTGTCTGGTTGGATCTGGTTTAACCTAGAGAGAATCTTCTGCAGCTGGCGGTATTTGGCGGCAGGTACCTCCTCGTTGATAGCATTTTTATAGTCCGCATGCTTAAGGAATGCCGTCCGTGGTGCTTCACCTGCGGGGACAGTGGGTAGCAGGAAATATTTGCTGTGTATATGTTCGAGCTTCAACACATGATCGATGAATTTCGGGGTACCGGTAAAGTAGGCCGGCGAGGCAGGGAGAATACGTTGAGGAGTAGTTTTTAGTTTCGTCGTATCAATCGGGGGGGCAGCGGTAATTTCAGGTTGGTGTTGCTCGAGTGATGTTGATAATGAGCGTCTCTGGGAGAGTAGATATGGCTGGCGGGAGAGATGAGATTCCAATTGAAAGCTATTCTGCGTGGATCTGAGAGCGCGAGCAATGCAGCTCGGCTTCTGCCATGCCATTGTGAGGAATTGGCCGGTTGAGAAACGTGTATATATTCAATTACTCGGTTGATGCCGTCGTCGTTCTCTCTATGTCTCTTTATGTCTCTTTGTGCCTCTTTATGCCCCGGTTTTGGATTTTTCGAGGGTTGGAAAATATGTCACGTGCTTATCCCCGGCAACATGGTTTATCCGGTCCGAGGAGGGGGGCCCAAAAAGGAAACTTTCAACCTCAACTTTTTCAACTTTTTTCTTCTTCAACAACAAAATCTGATTCTTTTTTTCTTTTCTTTTTCCCCTCTACACCCCCATTCACAGAACATTACAATCCTTCTGTGCTCCTAAGATGGTTTTCGGCACACTCTACGGTCAAGCTGTAAGTATTCTCTCTGTGCCTGGTCCTTTTTTTTCGCTTCTTTGCTTCTCACTGTTGTCTTCTTGTTCTGCATGATTTAGCAAGGAGGGGCTGTTCGGGCACACTGACACCCAATGTCTTCACCTCCAGGACAACCCTCGCACCACTGCGTGCCGAGTGGCAGCCAAGGCTAATGAACTCGATGTTAAACTCGTCGAGAAGTCGGCTGTCTCTGCTGCTGAGTACGAGAAGTTCAATCCTCAGAACAAGATCCCCACTTTCGTGGGCGAGAATGGCTTCGTCTTGACTGAGTGCATTGCAATTGCTGTTTACCGTAAGTATCCCTCCTCCTCGCCTATTCTTATCGTAATGGATTCCTTCGCAAGACACTCCTTTATCTATATATATATATATATATATATACATCTTTCATGATGAGTCATATTATCATTCAGTTATCCCTGACAGAATCTTTTTCCTGTTGACTACTCTTAACTCTGATCCCACTTGTATTTGAATTTACAATGTGCAAAATTTTGTCCCCATGTTCGCTTGTGATGCCTAAATCTTCTAGATATATGTGTCAAGACTAACATTGTCTCAATAATTGTAGTCGCGTCCCAGAATGAGAAGACCACTCTTCTAGGCACGACCAAGCAGGACTATGCTTCCATCCTCCGTTGGATGTCGTTCGCCAACAGCGAGCTCCTCCCGGCTCTTGGCAACTGGTTCCGCCCTCTTGTTGGACGTGACCCATACAACAAGGCTTCCGTTGAGGCTAGCTCTAAGGCTGCTCTCAATGCCCTTGCCGTTCTCGAGAAGCACCTCACTTCTAACACCTATCTGGTTGGCGAGCGTATCACTCTCGCTGATCTCTTTGCTGCCTCGATGTCTACTCGTGGCTTCGAATTTGTCCTTGGCAATAACTGGCGCATGGAGAACCCAGCCGTGACCAGATGGTATAATACCATCGTTAACCAAGAAATGTACAAGGCTATCGTGCCTGAGCCAACTTTCGTTGAGGTGGGCTTGAAGAACGTCCCCCCAAAGAAGGTGGAGAAGGCCAAGGCTCCGGAGCCAGAAGAAGAGCCCAAACCAGCCCCAAAGCCTGCCAGCCACCCTCTCGAGGCCTTCGGCAAGCCAACCATGATCCTTGACGACTGGAAGCGCAAGTACTCTAACGAGGACACCCGATCCGTTGCCATGCCATGGTTCTGGGAGCACTTCAATCCCGAAGAATATTCCTTGTGGAAGGTTGACTACAAGTATCCCAAGGAGCTCAAATTGATCTTCATGTCCAGCAACTTAATCGGTTAGTCCAGTGTCCTTATTGAGTTTCTATTTATAATCACTAACATTTTTTTTTTGTAGGTGGTTTCTTTACCCGTCTTGAGGCCTCCCGCAAGTGGGTCTTCGGTGCTGCCTCCGTTTACGGAGAGACCGGTGACTCCACTATCCAGGGTGCCTTTATCATCCGCGGCCAAGACGCTACCGCTGCTTTCGACGTTGCTCCTGACTGGGAAAGCTACTCTTTCACAAAGTTGGATTCCAGCAATCCAGAGGACCGCAAGTTCGTCGAGGACCAGTGGGCCCAGGACGTGTCCATCACCGTCGATGGCAAGGAATACGTCTGGGCTGATGGCCGTGTCTGCAAGTAAAGAGTGAGCAGATTGATTCTCATGTCGATTACGTTTTACCACGATTCCCTCCCCCCTGCTTCAACTCTTGTCTCTTTCACCTTGTATTCCCCCCCTCTCCCATGCCCCTCTGAGAATGTTTTCCAAAGCACCTCTATAATATTCTAACGTCCCCCTCTTCTTTTCTACAACATGAAGGGCAGCAGTTGAAGACATCGCACAATGAAGTAATGTGACATGATTCGATCGAGTATAGTTGAAAAAAAAAACTTGAATACAAATTTCAAAAACAGTCTATATCACTTATCTTCTCATCTTCCTATTTATCAAACCATATATGTATAGATCTTGTGATCAGTTTATTCCTCGCATAAAATAATCCTGAACATGACCCTAGCCAGCTACCTTGTAAAGGAGGATATCGCATCACCTAATTCTGTCTCACAAAACCAATATGCAAAAGAATAAAAATTAACAAAATAAAAAATAAAAACTACTCCATCCCCCTCCTCCCCCACGGCATCTCCTTCTTCTCCTTCCCAGCAACCTTCTTCCGCCTCCTCTCCAACGCCCTCTGCTTCTCCTTCGCACTCATCTCCGTAAACCGCTTCGTAACCGCCTCCCTCTTCACCTCCCCCTTCTTCAAAAAGTACGGCTGACTCTTCTTCCCCTCGCGAATCAACTCCCTCTCCTTCCGCCGATGCTGCACCAGCACCTCCCTCTCCATCTCCTTGCGCTCAAACGTCCGCTGCCGATCATTCATAGAGGTAATCTGGCGCTTGAGGCGGACTATCTCGCGCTCATCCCGCTCCGTCTTCTGCTTCTTGCTTTGTAAAGCAGAGACCTGCTTGCGCAGCTGCGCGATCTCGTCTGTGCGGTAGCTGTTGAGGAAGGCGTAGTTTTTGGTCGCGTGGATGGCGGCGTTGGTTGCGATGGAAGGGTTGCCGTTTGTGCCGTGGTTTAGGACGACGGAGTCGAACCGCGGGTCGCGGGATTTGGGGATGGCGGGGGGTTCGATTATGGTGCGTTTGCGGGTGACGGCGTGGCGGGAGGATTGGATTGTGGGGGCGTGTTTGGAGGTGCGGTGGGTGAGTTTTTGAGGGGGCTTTTTGGCGTTGGCGTTGAGGTGTTTTTGGAATTCGGATATGTGTTGTTCTTGTTCTGGTTCTTGCTCTTCTTCAATGGAGGAGGAGGCAGAGGGAGCAGGGGAATGTCTGCTGGCGACTTTTGATCTTTTGGGTGAGATGTCTGTTGTTGGCGTGGCGGGCCGTTTTCGCTTTCCGAGGGATGCTTGGGCCTTTGCGAGGGCGCCGAAGGAGATAGTGTTTAGGGAGGGGTTAATGTCGGAAGGGGAGTCCTCTGCCTCTTCGTCTTCATCTTCATCTTCATCTTCGCCTTCATCGTCTTCATCGCTATCGTCATCATGCTCGTCCTCTTCCTCTTCCTCTTCCCCAGATACCCCGTCGTCTAACGCCGCAACTGAAGCTGATTCGTCTGAGAAATGTTCAAACTCGTCCTCCTCTAACCGAGCTCTGACACGCTGATTGAGTTTACTTGAAATCGGCATGTTTGGATATTTTGGGATATATTAATAGATATTTGTTTCTTCGCTCTCTATAAAAATGTGATAAATTATTCTGCCGCGATATTTAATCAAAAGCGGTGAAATGCAAATATTCACGTGATATCGTATTTTATTCTTCCATCACCACATTAAATATACAACAAATCCGTCATCAGTTTACAATTCCCAACTAAATTAATTGAAAGGGCTGCTTTGATATTTTTTTTTAATAGAATGGCTGTATAGCCATATCCACTCTTTGCTGTTTGCTCTCCTTCAAGTTCCTGTATGATGGTCCGATTGCGCCCTTTGCGCTCACTTTTCCCCAGTGCCCCTCAGAAATCACGAACTACACCAGGCACACCAAGCCCGTATACAGTGAGTATTTAGGCAACTATTTTCCTCTCTCTCTTTGGTCTCTTCTGTCTGAGTGCTCTTCAACAATATATTTTCTTCTTCTAACAAATTTTTCGAATATAGCAGCTTGCAATTACCACGGTACACTCACATTCCGCGGTTAATCATCCCTCCGCCCCCGCAAAGATGAACCCTTCAAACCACCCACCAGGGCGCGAAGACGACGGACGGGTATATAGACCGGACACATGGAGATCGTTCACTGGTAGATGGGCGGCACATGATCAAGACGGACATGGACGGCATCAGAGAAACCAGCCGTCTCAGCCCTACGAGCCCGCATCTTCATTGAGGCGCCAGGGCAGCGGAAGACTGAAGCGGGACAGACCTTTAGATCCTGCTGCGCCCACATACCATCCGTACGCAGAGCAGGGCTCCTGGCAGGATGGGAGATCTGCACCTGCAACTGGGCCTGTATTTGCGCAGGGGGCGTCGATGTGAATATTTACCTTGCCTTCATCTGCTAAACCCTTTTTTTTTTTAACATTTTGTTGATTGTGATATTTAGGCCACTGGACAGCGCATCACCACCACCACCACCACCATGGCGATTACCAAACCATTCCTCTCAACAGCCCCAGCAGCAGCAATATCTGAACCAATACCAATATCAAAATCAATACCAAAACCAATATCAATACCCTCCACTCCAATATCTTCCGCACGCCTTTACAGGAACGCTCCCATTCACCCCCATAAACCCTTACTCAACCATGGCCACTCCCCGCATGCCCATCTTTAATGACCAACAACAACAACTACTTAAGCCGGACCCAGCCCAGCGCTCCAACTCCAACTCCCAGACCTCCACCCCTCGCCGCTCCGTCACACCGCCACCCGCCCCCACCGCAACAACCACCTACCTCACGCAATCTTCCTCCCCACCAACCCTAACCACAACCACCCAACCCCTCCTCATAATCCTCGATTTAAATGGCACCCTAATCCACCGCATAGGCCGGCGACCCATTCGCTTCAAGACGCGCCCAGGTCTGCACGCCTTTATCAAAGAGCTCGTCGAAAAGTACACTGTGATGGTATGGACGAGCTCGCGCCCACCGACGGTGCGGGAGGTACTGGAGAAGACATTCACGGCGGAAGAGAGGGAGAAGTTTGTCGCCGTGTGGGGGCGAGATACGCTCGGGTTGACGGCGAAGCAGTATTCAGAGAAGGTGCAGGTTTATAAGAGGCTAGATAAGGTGTGGGGCGATAAGGGGATTGGGAAGTTTTATCCGGGGATAGTTGAAAATGGGAGTAATAATCATGACGATGACGATGGTGGTGGCGACGCTACCGCTGGTGACAGAAGAGGCGGCGTTGGGAAGAAGAAGAAAAACAAGAAACAAAAGGCTAGAGATGCAGTCCCATCTGACAACACCCCCTGGAACCAAACAAACACTCTCCTCATCGATGACAGCGCACTCAAAGCCCTCGCGCAGCCGTACAACATCATAGAAATCCCTGAATTCGCCAACGTAAACCCACCCGCGCACGAGGAGAAGGTGCTTGATACCGTGCTGCGGCAACTGCGCGTGCTATCGCGCTACACGGATGTCAGTTGTAAGGTGCGTGAGTGGGAGGAGCTGAGGCGGGGGCTGCAACGGCAGCGGAAGGATGGAAAAGGGAACTTACCGCAATCGCATTCGAAAGCGGATATTGAGGGATTTTGGGATGTGCAGTTGGCGAGGGATGAGGAGGCTATTAGACGGGTGGACGGGGGTGATAGTTTGCGTGCTGATGCAGACGAGGAGACGGATATATTGGTATCCCGTCAAGCGGCATCACGATATCGAACTCAGCCAGAGGCCCAGCATCCACCCAGCTTCTCAACGGCAAACCAAACCCCAACTCTAAACAGAAACGAAGAAGCAAAAACCGAAAAGACACACATGAAGAAGCAGAAGAAATCTGCGCGCTTTGATGCGACGACTGTTACAGATGCCATAACTCTTACTGGCGAGGGGAGTGGAGATAGAGATAGAGATGGGGATAGAGAGGCGGATGGTGGTGTTGTGTTAGGGGTGAATTGAAATGAATTAGGAACTTCGTCGCGTATAGTATATGAGCGGAAAGGGGGGATTTAGTTTATGTTTTGTGAGATGCAAGATTGAGTGTATGGAAGGGACGAATATTGCGAATTACCTTGGGATTGATTGCATTCGATTGAATTTTGCATTTTGCATTTTGCATTTGACGGGAGTATGGAATTTCTCCTTATTTGGGTTTTTTTCTTTTTTTTTTTCTTTGCAGAATAAATAAATAGTTGCATGCTGTACCTATACACAGATACCCCCGAAATAATGAAGACTTCACCCCAGCCCAGTTATAAATATAAAAGAAAAGTATATATATGCAATGCAGTGTGAATGCAAGGCAATTGAAGAAAGATAACATGAACTACCACCACTCACTCTAAAACTCAATAACAGGGCTGATTTGTAAATAGAAAGAATAGAGAGAATGCATGCATATATACTTGTATGAAAGAATCTACAGTTAAATAGTTAAATTATTTTTCTCTTCGTTAGATTAACTCATAGATATATATATATATATATAAAACAACCAATTTCTCCTTCTCATTATTAATTCAAAGCAAAGAGAATGCTTAAAAATATAAATAAAAAGAAAGAAAAACTCACCATTCAAAAATTAAGAATAAAAATGAGTTTAGCTAGATATATATAAAAATGTAATAAGACCTGGATAGACACCGAACAGATATAGATATAGAAATAGAAAATGTTAAAGAAAAAGATGAAAAGTAAAAGATAATCACAAAAAGTAAAATGGAAATAAAATGTCTGGTTCATAAAGAAGAGAAGAGAAGAGAAATGAATAAAAACAATGTAAAAAAAAAAGAAGTTAGGACGAAAAACATCAGAGATGGAAAAAGTGTGCTCCTGACACTCTTGAAAGAAAATAAATGACAATCAAAAACAAAAAAAAAAAGCAAGTGCAGAAAATGAGAAAGACAGATGAGGGAAAATGTGAGATATCAAGAAAAGATAAAAAGTGAGAAGAGCAGTTTCAAACGTCTCAACAGACTCAAGCAACTCAAGCAAACCGCATGAGTTAAAAGGCATGAACATGGATGGAAATAGGAAATATGAAAGAAAAAAAACCCCCCAAATATCAAAAAAAATGAAGCAAACAAGAACAACGCGTATTTTTGAATGGGAATATAAATTAAAAAAATGAAAAGTGAAAAAGCAAAAGTAGATGCGGTCGACAAAAGGGGAGATGATGAAGAAAGTAGAAAGATGAAAAGATGAAAACATGAGAGAAAGCAAGGAAAGAAAGATAACAAGACATGAACATCAACATCAACAGCATCAAATGCAAGATCGGGAAATATCAACATCAAAGCCTGCAATCCTATCCCATCCAATCCAATCCACATATCACTGATACATCATAGATATATGGATCATCTCCCCACTACCAACAAAACCAAAATAAAAACCGAAAAAAACCCCAGAAGAAAAACCGTACCGAAAACCATAAAACGAAACAGAAACCGAAAGCGACACAATCAATCAATCAATCAATCAATCAATCAACCAAATGAAGGAAAAGAAAAGAAAGCAGATAAACCACTTCCATGTTCGCTCCACTCCACCAAACCCCCCCCTACGAATGAAACAAATCCCACGCCCGCGCACACAAGCCCAAAAACTCCTCTTTCTTCCTCCGCTGCGTCTCCGGCGAATCCCTCCCAGCGCCGAACGCTCCAAACCCAAATCCACCCCCGGTACCAGCACCAGCACCAGCACCTGTAGCATACCCACTCGCAGCAGCACCTCCATTATTGCCATGTGAATGATGCCCACCAGGACTCCCACCATGTCCAGTCGTCCCATGGGCTGTAGGCGCAGGAGCCGCTCGAAATCGCATTTCCGGCGGCCCAGTACCCAGCGGCGGACTACCATTGTCGCGCTCGTACTCGTTGCGCGTGCGGCGGCGGCCGGCTGTGGGCGGAGGGTATTGTTGCTGCGGTTGCTGCTGTTGCGGTTGCTGCTGGTGGTGGTAATGTAGCGAGTTGGAGTTGTGAGGGTGTTGTTGAGTGCCGTTGGCGCTGGCGCTGGGGAGTGGTGGGGAGGGGTGTCGCTGGTTTTGGCTATTGCCCTGCGCATTGCTATTGGTGCTAGAGCCGTTATAGTGTATGATGCGGGGGAGGAGATCCTCGCGCCCACCGGCGAGTTCATGCACGGCTTCCTCGGCCGAGCGGTATTCGCGCGGGCGTTTTGTGGTGGATGTATAGGAGGAGGATGTGGAGGAGGATGTCGGGTTGTTTAAAGGGAGGGAGGGGGAGGGGAGGGGCCCTAGGTTATTGTTGTTGGTATTAGAATTAGTGGTGGAGTTATTAAGTGAAGAGGTGGATTGGTAGAAGCCATTGGTATTGTTGTTGGTATTGCTGTTGCGGCTGTGGGTATTATTCCTGTCATCGCGGTCCCAGTCACGGTGATCGCGGTCTTGGTTGCGGGGGACGAGTGCGTCGGAGCCGAAAACGTCAGCGATGGGCGGGAGGCGGTTGTTTGTCTGGTTCGCTGGGGCGGCGTGGTGGACGGGGGAGTTCATGTGGTGGTCTGATGGGTGGTTCATGAGATGGCGGGTGATTGGGTGTGGGTGATGGCGGCCGGTGAAGGTCTGGTTTAGCGGGGCGGACTGGATGACTCGTTCATTGGCGAATTGTGAGGCAGAGGGGGGAACGATGGAGAGACCTGGCGGTGGTCGTTTCTTGGACGACGACGGGGTTTTGAGAGAGCCGAATAGATTCGATTCTGAGGGTTTGATGCCATCGGGGCCATCGCCCTTGGCAGTTTTCTGTAGGCGTGACTCGATTATGGACCTCTGCTGGTCTCTGACGGAGATGCTGCGTTGGAGTTGCTCGCGGATGGCCGGGTCTTGGGTCTGGAAGCCCGGGGATAGACAGGCTAGGCCGACATCGTGCATGGCAGCCAGGCCGCCTTCTCTCGCTGTCAATGGGCCGCGCGATGTGGAGCCGGAATGTGCGGCGAGAGTGCTGGCGGAGAGATCGAGTTTGCGAGGACGATGACGGGAGCTGGAGTGAAGGCTGGGAGAGGTTGGGGGTTCCTTTTTGACTGATATTTTGGATGCAGCGCCCCCGCTTCGAGAACTATAGGAGTTAGTATTTTTATTCTGGCTTTTTCTTTCTCCCGTTTTAATAGAAATTGTATTTCCAGAGGGGAGTAATAAACGTACGTATTTGGCGAGCGCTTTCCATCAGGGGGGGATGTTTTCCCTGAGGCGCGATCCGCTGTAGCCCGCGAAGGGGTGGAGGTAGGATGAGAGGAGGACATGGGAGCGAGGACGGGATAGGAGGAGGAGGATGAGTCGTTATCACGGCCAAGGGCACTGGGACGGTCACGATCACGATCACGGTCGCGGTCACGGTTATGGTCGATCATTGGGGGGAGAGGAGCAACGGTGGGTGGAGCGACCGCGGTGGACATTCTGGTGCGACGGAGAGATATTTCGAGGTGGTTGGTGGGAGGATTGGAGGAGGATTGGAGGATTGGAGGATTGGAGGATTGGAGGGTTGGAGTAGAATAGGTATTTAGTGTAGCCCTCGACTCACACAACCGAAAATCAAGAGATAATAATAGATCGGGATAGGAAATAAGATAGCGATATGATAACGATAATGGATAACGACGAGACGAATAAACCAGATTCCGGGTGACAGTGTTGGTTTTCAAGTCGAATATCTCAGCCGAGTGTTTTAATCGATATCTAGCTCTCCACAATCTCCAAGCGAGTGACAGGTATGGAATAATAATAATAATGATAGTAAAAGAATGAATAGTAATTTCTTCTTCTTCTTCTTCTTCTTCTTCTTCTTCTCTCTTCTTATCTTTCCTCTCTTCGCGTCTTCAACTCAACTCAACGAGCGAAGTGGGAGATCGAGGCCAGCGAATGTTGGTAGTCTGTGATGCAGTTAGCCGCCAGGCACTGTGAAGGGGTGTGGAAGGGAGTGTGGAAGGGGGCCAAATCAGGTCACCGACAGATAATAGACAGCAGACACCGACAGATCCAGATTGACAGGGCCAGATGCCTGCTGCTGGGGTGTTGAGAGAGAGCTGGTTGGTGGTTGGTCGGTGGTCGGTGGTTGGGTTGTTTAGTAGTGGTGGTGGTGGTGGTGGTCTTGGGGAGGTTCGAGATGTTCGCCCAGGGTAGGGTGTATGTATGTATGTATGTATGTATGTATTACGGATTACTTACAACTCGACTCGAGAGAGTATAGAGATGAGATGAGATGAGATGAGATGAAAAGAAGAGAAGAAGTTGAGATGGTTGAGATATTGAGATTATTCTTCTTCTTTGTCCACATCTCCTCAATATCTCCTCAATATCTCCTCTTCTTCTGCCTCCGCCTAAATTCTCTGTGTCGCCGGCTGTTTCAAGCCGCAACAGAACACGGGGGTTTCTGTTTCAGCTGGTGGCCAATCACACTCTCTATGCAGAGGTTGTCTCAGAGATCCTTATATAAATTATATTTATTAACTAACTATGGAGGGTGTTTATTATTGTTGATCGAACATATATAAATATAAATATAAATATAAATATAAATATAAATATAAATATAAATATAAATATAAAATATTCAAATAATAATCACCACATATCATCCATTATATCCATAATCTCCCGTGAATACTAACTAATATTACCACGGATCCATGAAATAAATATCGATCTATCCGATGCATTCTATCCTCGTTCCATCCCCGCCAAGTGGCCCTAGTTATGCCCCCTAACAAAAACCCATTCCCAAGCAATATTTCCCAAGTAAACCCCCGCCCCCCAATCCCCTACCGCTGTAACCGCCCTAACACAAACGATGGCCCCAGTGGCCAAGGGCCAGCACTAAAATCGAATATCCACACGAAATTATCCCCCCTCTTCTGGCCCGTGCGTGGGTTTCTTCGCTTTCAACAATCCCGATCCATGGATCAAGAGCGGATATAGTAGAGAACATGAAAACACAAACCCAATTATAATATATATATGCAGAGAAGAAACAACATCAGGTCATATCTGAAACAAAGACAGACAGCACCAAATGTTCATATCAAAATATCGTAAAAAAAAATTAAAAAAAAAAAAAAAATATTTCCCCGAAAAGAAAGAAGATTAACACACTAATGCTGAGAAGATGAAGGATACCATGCCAGCTCGATTATTCAATAATCCCTCTCCATGCTATCCCGTAATATCACCAGTCGGCTTATACACAATCGTCGTCACGCACTATATCGAGAGTTAGCAAACCATATATAATACTAAAATAAAGAAAAAGGAAAAGAAAAAACCCACCTTCGTCTTATACCTCGTCGTCACACTCGTCGCCAAAACCCCATTCTTAATACTACTCGTCGCCAAATGATTCAGCACCGTATGATTCGGCACATTCAACACACTACTATCATCCTTCATCGGCGTCGCGCTGTTCAATATCGACCGTCCCAGCAACAGCGGCAGCATCGGCGGCACGGGCGCGTCGCCAATCACATTCGCCGCCTGCTGGTAGCGAGCCCCGTCCTCGTCGCTATCTATGTCGGTTAGGAAGGGCGGGATGGTAGCGCGGAAGTCGCCTAGTGGTATCTCTTCCTCCGGTGGCTGGCGTTGCCGTTGCCCGCGTTGGGAGGAGGTGTCCGAGTCGGAGGCGTAGTCGCGGTCTGAGTCGTGGTCCGGGTGGACTTCGAGGGTCTCGGGGAGGACTTGGGGTGGGTAGAGGCCTGGGGGGATGGTGTATTTCGGGGGTCGATCGCGGTCGGATTCGCGGCGGGAGCGGGGAATTTCTTCGGGTTCCGGGCTGACTTCGATGTAGTTTACGAGGTGGTTGGTGAAGTCGACGGCGGTGGGGAGTTGGTCGGATGTGCTCATGATGCCGTCGACGATGAATTTTAGGTGGTGGGTTCCCGGGCGTAGTTGGAGCGTCGCTGTCTGGACACCATCTTCCGTTTCGCTGTATAAAATCTGTTAGTTATAATAATAGTACGTTGGTATATAGATAGGTAGAAAGAAAGAGAAAAGAAAAAAACACACCTCTTATGCAACCGAAACTTCCTCTCCCAATTCACAAACGTCCCCGTAACATACACCTTCTCCCCTCCGCCCCTCCACTCAATCGTTGTCGTCACCGCCTTATTAACACCCACCCCTCCAACCCCAACGCCCATCCCCATCCCATCCCCAACCTCCATCCCTGCATCCACCTCCAACTCATCAACCATCTCCTCTTCCTCCTCTTCCTCACCCCCCAACCCAGTCCCACCAACCCGATCCCCGCCTTCCCCAGTCCCCGACAACTCCAACTCCGCCTTGTCAATAAACACAGGCATAACCCCATGCGCCCC
Organism: [Emmonsia] crescens; assembly: GCA_002572855.1. Lineage (NCBI taxonomy): Eukaryota > Fungi > Ascomycota > Eurotiomycetes > Onygenales > Ajellomycetaceae > Emergomyces > [Emmonsia] crescens. The sequence goes on along the minus strand of PDND01000103.1, from coordinate 25,952 downwards.
GGTCATCGACGACGGCGCCATGATCGGCGACCCGGGCGCCGTCGTCGCATCGCCAATGGGCAATGGCAGTCGTGGCGGCCGCGAGAGATGTGCCGAGGCGCCGTAGTAGGCGTTCAGCGTTGGGCCTGAGGGTTCCATGGAAGGGTATTGCTCGTGGTGGCCGCTGACGTGGGGGCGGGCAATGACATTGGTATTGGGGCTTGTATTGCTCACGGCACCAGAGCCCCGGTCTGGGGCGGAGGGGACGCGGACGGCTTTGGAGGGTCCCGGGGAGAGTTCCCTCTGGTGGCGGGTTGGGAGATAGTCACGCTTGTCGCTGGCTTCGCGCTGGTATCGTTTAGAATCCCTTTGTTGCTGCTGCTGCTGCTGATGCTGGTGGTCATGTCTCGAGGAGTCGGGGAGGTTACGGGACTGCAGCCACTGCTGGACGGGGGCCTGCTGTCTATGCGGGATGGGATGGCCGGTGGCGCTTTCGCGGGTGGCGGACGGGTCGGCGGCGGACGATTTGCTGCCTGTTCCTGTTGTGCCCGAGATGGCCTGGATGGAGGTGCGGCGGTTTACGCGCCTGTCATTGTATGCATTTAGCTGGCTGCCGGGCGTTGTTGGATAGCTGGTGTTGATGTTGGGGTCCCCTCCAGGCGGGGGTGCTTTGGATGGGGTGTTCCCCATTTGCTGGGCGGGTTATAGACTCCTTTCAGATCTATCATACAATCCCGGTGGATATAGCTAGCGCAGATATGAAGTTGTCTCTCTCTCTCTCTGTCAGTCTGTCAGTTAATGTTTATGTATATAGATATAAGAAAGATGTCTCTTATCAGATCGGACTTCCAGATCGGGAAATGCGGCTGCTTAGGGTTTAGGGCTTGTGCACAGACCAGCAGGCAGCGGGATTAGTCAGAGATAAGTCATCACTCTTCCGCCGATATGCCTATTGAGGATATTGAAGCATATACTGAAGTATATAGATGATATAGATGGTATAGATGATGTAGATTGATACGAATATCAATATTAACTCCATTACACACGCCATGTCACCCCCAGCCAACTTCCAAACCACATCCACTCACCGTGCAACCAAGCGGGGGATGGCGTAGTAGATACAACAATCCAACCCCATCCAACTTCTTCCATATCGTCTTCTTCCCCGCAATATACATCCCCCAGGCCAGGCCATTTTACGACGTTGTACTGTAAACTACATGCATACAGCAAACCTCTTAATATTATAATTTGAAACAGGAAAGAAAAAGAAAAAGAAAAAGTACAGAAAAAATGTCCTGGGCAACCGCACTCACCACCACAGCCTACTATACAATCTACCCGGCCACCATCATTGCTACTCTCCTGTTGGCCGTGCTACGAACCCTCGCCACCCCCTTTATACATGTGGCAATCTATATATTCCATATCTGCATCTTATTACCCTTGCGGTTCTTACTCAAATTCGAGGTGAATAACATATCCTACCACCCCTAGATGTTTATTATCCCGAATTTAACTAACCCCAATCTCCCAGCCGCTATACATCTTCCTCAGCGTCGCTGGTGTCCTCGGCGTCTCTGCGGGGATATCCCTACATTTCTTGTCTGGGTATATGCATCAATTGCTTGATATCGGTGTTGAAAGCGAATATAGCAACGAGTACAAAGCCAAGAATAAAATAGTTGATGGTAATCGTACTAGCTCTCTAACCAACCCAACTCTACGTTACAGCGATACCAAGAAATATGCCACTACAGCCTCTGGCAGGCCGAATTTAAAGGCTTTTATGAAGGCGTGGGAGGGACCTCATCAATCTGGGAATGGAGCTGGGAATGTCAAAGAGGAGCGGACGGGGATGCGCGCTTTGTGGCGTTTACCGGCATTTACGAAAGAGCAGGTGGGTATGTATCCGGCGAATGTATGGGGGTCGGAAAACGTGAAGATGCAGGGGAAGGGGAAGGGGAAGGGGAAGGGGAAGGGGAGGGAGAGGGGGAAATGGCCGGAAGACGAGAATGATAATGAGAGTGGGAGTGGGGGTGGAAGTAGGAGTAGGAATGGGCGGGTTGTTAAGAGAGAGAGGGATAGGGAGGATCTGTTTGCGACGATGATTCTGGAGGAGGATGACGACGATGATGATGATGATGATAAGGAAGAGGATGAGGAGGATTAGGATGAGGAAGAGGATGAGAATGATGATAGGATTTAAGCCACCACCTGAATCGGTATCCGGGAACTCTTTTTTTTTTCGTTTGACTGAATGGATTTGCTTGTTTCTGCCTGTAGTTGTACTTTTGCTTGTATATTACAAATATTATATACCCTGGACTTTCTGTTCATGCTGACGTATTTACAGATATTTAATTTAAAATATCCTTATCAAATCTGCTTCGCGTGCTTGTTTCCCCTCTTTAGCTCGCCTGTGAACTGACTATTGAATTTAACCTCCAGAGCCCCTGTCCGCGACTATTTAATAAGAGCTGACGGGCTTAGTTCAATTACGTTGACTTTTGCCAGTACGGGAAAAAAAAATGCAAGTATGTGAAATGAGGCCTTATATTATTGCTGTAGGTTTTTTGTTTGGGCTTAGGAATATCTCCCCATCATTCATGATGTGGTTGATGCCTGCAGAAGCTAGAGTGTCCAGGGGGTTACGGAAGCTGACACCAGCAACCGAAATCTCTGAGAGTGCTGGTATTGGATATATGTGTGTCTGAGCTTACGTATCTTATGGAGGAGAAATAAAAGGATACGAATGCATTGTAGTAATAATTCTGGTTATCATGGATCATGCTTGCGTGGAAGAATTGTCAATAAATTAAAGAATAAGCACCGTTTGACAGCTAATATCCGGGGTGAGAATAAGTATATCTTAAGCAATCTCATTATCGAATCCAGCTACATAAAAGCCTTAAGAACTACATTGCCGGTTGAATCTTTATTTTGAGAAACATAATTACAATAAAGTTGATAGTCGATGAAGACGAAATCTGAGGGAACAGGCTCATGCAGTAAAGTAGAAGCATGTTGGTATTATGCAAAATTGAGAGTACATATGTAACAAAGCTTTAACATTAGTCCAGAGCGGGTGCAAATAGAAATAATAGACAATGAAAAGAGCCGCTATTCTTGATTCACATCCAAATCCAAATCCAGCTTTCATATAACAGCCATGTATTGACGACTTTTGACCGCTACTAGTATGGTATATATCTTTTGACCTAGTCGTTCTCTCGGACGATAGGCGGAATCGAGCAAATCTAGGCTTGTTCGGAAGAAGGGACCACATGTGTCTCAAGCTGATAGTGCAAATCTCATGGACTTCGACTATAACGGCTCTGCTCTATTCAAATATATCGCAAAATTACCGTGACCGTATCTGTCAAGAGCTTTGATTCCCAACGAACCTCCTTCCCGCACCATCTCGTCCACCGTCCTGGCAGCGGATCTCAGCAGTTTCTCCTCTAAAGAGCCGTTACCTGACGTCGCTGCCATTCTTCCTGCCATGAATATACATCCTACAACAAGAGAAAGCTCATGAGTTCTAGTAAGAGCGGGGTACACGCCTCGCGTACCTTGTGAAGTACCTTCCAGCAAAAGTCATGCAGAATCAAATTATCGAAAGTGAGGTCCTTGATTTCGCAGTGGATGGCGTAGCGAAGTTTCTCCAGAAGTTCGATGAAAGTGGGTGGACAGTCCCGTCGCAGCGTTTTGCTTTTTTTGGGAGTAAATTTGCGGGAGCATGTTAACACTACGCGGTTGGTACCATCACATCTCTCCTCAACTTTCTGCCACATTGTCTGGGAGACGAACTTTTCGAGATCTTCTGTAAACCTCGTTTGTTTGGAGCCCTCCCGATATCGGTCCATGAACAGCCTCGAAACGGTAATGAGTTTTGATAAGGAGACTCAAAGTATTGCAGAGGAGAGGGTGGCCCCTCATGAGTCTGAGCGACTCTTCGGCTACTCGACCAGCTCGGATTTTCGCTGCTCCTATAGAGTCGGAACGCACCCATTGTTTGATACATCGTAGTAGGTTTTGGAACTCGATGTCGTTCTGCTCTGGCCATTTCAAACAAGGGGTGCAAGAACCAAATTCAAAGTGCTGCTTAATGGAATATTCAAGCGTCCCGGCATATATGAAGAGGTTAGTGAACGCATTTTTAGCTTTGGCTCGAAGGACGTGGTGAATGTCCAAGAAGACTTGAGCTGCAAAAACAAGCCATATAGGTATCACTCCGGTGTCGAACATCAACCTCAGTCCGCGTGTGAATTCGTCTTCGAATGGCTGGGTAGGGCTTATAGCACGTACGAGGAACTCGGATATTATCTCCCCAAGCAAAATGTGGTCTTCCTTGAACTTGTCACGGCCGCTCTTATTCGATCGATCGCTCTTTGGATCATAGGTACTGGGGTAGTTGGGAGGCACTGCTGGGAAGCCCTCAGGTGGGAGGCCATTAGGCGAAGCGTTGCGCCATTGCTCCAACAATATGTACGCGGGTAAGAGCGTTCCCTCGATGGCGTCGTATGGTTGGAAGTTTATGATGTCGCGTGGTTGTTCGCAAAACATTGGATCATGACCAGACTGTTTACAGATATCAAAGTAAATGGCAGCGAGTATTGTCTTGAATTTGACGTGTTCCTCAAGGAGCGGGTCAACATCTTCGCACATTCGCCTCGCGATATCAATCGCCGTGTTGGTCGCCAGAGAAACGCACTCTAGTTTGAACACTTCGTCTCTATATTGAGTCCAGGCATGTATAAGGAACGTCCGGAGCAGATAATAGTCTTGAAGTAAAAGCAGAAATCTGGGGGGGGCTGCTACGTCGTCCGGTGGATTTTGTTCCTCGTGGTTAACTTCCTCAACCTTCGTGGTGGCGGTGGTGGGCCTAACATTGGGAGCGTTGATAAATTCCTTGGATGGTTCCTGAACCCCGGGACTCTCAAATTTGTTTGCTAGGTTGCTTATTATTTGGGTGTGTTTTTTTTGAACTGGTTTTTTCGCTGGTTTGGCCACTGCGCATTTTACTTGATCCCTCGCGAACCGCGGTCGCAAGACTTCCCGGACATGTTCTAGTACCCCAATAAAATGGACGTGCCTGTCATCAGATGCTCTAGATTCTTCGTCCCTGGGAACGCGAGAAGAAAGTTCCGTGCCATGTTCACGTCGAGTGGTGATGGCGCGGTCAAGGGATGTCACAAAGCTCGCTGGAACGACAACCGGAGGATCGGTGGCAGCTGCGAGATAGTTTGCTAAACGGGCAAATTCTTTGACTGGAAGTGTACGCGTAGGAGCCGTTACCTCTGCCTCTGCCTCTGCCTCTGCCTCTGACTGACAAGCCTGACGAGCCTGCTTTCTTGCCTTGCCTTTCAGCCGTTTGGACTGTTGCTGTTGCTCTTGATTCTGGGAGCTAGGGTTTCCCGTTTGCAAGTCCATCAGATAGCCACGTTCTCCAGCCGTCGTTGTTAGCCATGAAGCTACAGCATCGGTATCTGCTTTGTATTGCAGATAACTGCTGGTAATGAAATCGGACAGCATGGTTGAAAAGGGGGTTTAAGGCAGGATTTTAAACTCCAGTGCTGGGTGAATGAGCCACCTGGGATAGGTAGCTGGCTGGCTTGCTGACTAGGCCCCTGAATTAGTGAACGAGGTATCTGATGACTTTGCCTCGAGAATGAGGAATCCGACAGCTTTGCCTCCGTTTGACAGATAGAGTTGGCACTGTTGAAAGGGAATCTTGATGGAGATGAGTTTCTTTGGGGGTTAAGTTGGCATGATCCCATCCGGAAATTTCTCCGCATTGGGGGAGTAAATGCGCTCGTGTGGCCCCTTTTTCTTTGTCTCCTGTGTTATGGCCATGTATGGGGAGGCTCAGCGTATTAATCCCCGTTTGCAGCCTTAAGCCATCAACCAGGACATGCCAATTGATCCAGGTGAAAGAGAAGTTTGGAGAATAAACTTGCTATTCATACAGGTAGATAAGGCTGGCCAAATACCCAACTCCCAATTATATCATACAATATATACAAACCTGAGCCAAAAAAGCACTCCCTATGCAGCCACACTTCTCCCCTTCAAGCCGTCAACTAGTCCCTCATCCACGCCCACGAACCCCTCATCCCCATCAACCCATTCCACCTTCTCCAACGCATTCTCAAACAAATTCTTACACCGCACCCGGCTCCTCAATCTCGCACACAACAAGAAGGCCCCACTAAGCTTCCTATGCAAACTATACGTCTCCTCCGGCGGCGGCGCCAGCCGCTCACGGAGCATCAGCGGAATCATCTCGCGCACACGGTCTGTGATGGTCTGGTCACTAAAGTCATAGACATCCGGCGACGAGGCCATGAAGGGTTCTGACAGTGTGAGAATGGAGGTGATATGCGCGTTGACCATGGCAGGTGATTCGAAACCGGTCAGGTAACCCAGTTTGATGGAGAGGTCGCGGCAAGTTTCGCGGTCGTTGCGAGAGGCGGCCTGGAGGACGCGGAGGTAGGTGGAGATGAAGGAAGCTGGGTAGTCTCGTGAGGCGCCAAAGTCGAGGAGCTCTAGTTTGTTGGTGGATGCGTTGTAAAGGAAGTTGGTCCAGTTGGGGTCTGTCTGCATGAAGCGGAATTCGCAGATTTCTCGGAGGGAGAGGCGGAGGATTTGTGTGCCGATCCAATCGCGTTGGGCTTGGGTGAAATTTTGCACACGGGTGACGGGGATGCCTTCTAGGTATTCCATGGTGAGGACTTGTTTGCCGGAGGCCGATTGGATGATGTCGGGGATCATGAAGGTTGTCGTTTCGTCTTGGAGGAGGCTGCGAAATCGTTGGCCGCACTCGGCCTCTCGAATGTAGTCGCACTCCCAGGCTAGTTCAGTACGGGCATTGGCGATGGTTTTGTCCAGAAATAGCCCCTTGGGTAGTAGGCGTGAGGCTGTTAGTAGAATGGAGAGGTTGCTAAGATCAGAGTCGATGGAGTTTGCAACTCCCGGATATTGAATTTTGACGGCAACTGGTTTACCCGTCTCTTTCAACACTGCTTTGTGCACTTGCCCTATGGAAGCGGCAGCCACGGGAAGCTCATCAAAGGAGTCAAATAAATCCCGCCAATTCTCGCCCAAGTTGTCTACAAGGACTCGATCTCTTTGTTGCGCCGGCATATAATTTGCTCTATCTTGGACCCGCTGAAGCACTTCGTGAATAGCCGGCGGCAGCATTTTCGCATCTGGAAGGATTATTAGGTTCTACTTCGGATAGGGCAATATGTATTTCGATCAAAGTGCTGACCTTGGAAACTCATCAATTGCCCTAATTTGAGGGCTGCACCCCTCATCTTTGACAGCTTTGCGACCAGTCGCTCCACGTTCTCCGGGCTAAACATCAAGGAACCGTTGTTAGAGTCTCCTCCAACCGTCGCCTGACGGATACTTTGCCCAACGATACCAAAGGCCATCGAGGTGGCTAGTCCACCGTATTCCCATAGTCTGCCTAAACGGGTTGAAGGAACCCGCGATTCCACCATTTTGTATACAGGTGTTGCGCCTTTTCCAAGGATATCTTGTGCTTCCACCTGCGGCGCTGGGTTAGTATGTAAGCAATGAAAATCGGCTATGGCATAAACGAACCTGGGGAGTCGCAGCATCATTCGCAACGTCAGATCCCAGTGCACCCATATCCTCCTTTTCCACTTCAGGAGCCGTGGAGAGTTCCGATATTTCAGGTGAAATGGTAGATTGAGTAAGCGGCGTATTTAATCTATCGGATATTGATGAAGAATTTAGAAAAGACGATCTATCAATTTCAGTAGGCTCTGTATTACGCTGTTTTACACCATATCTCCTGCCCTTCGTCAGTTTGTTCGCAACCCTTGGACTTTGGAATAGTTGTTGCACGACAGCCTCAGAGGGCGCATCGCCAGAGGATGCAGTCATTGAGTCGCCAACAACCGCATTTGCAGTGAATTCAGCCATCGTAGATGATCGCTTGGACTCAACGGGCTGTTGTGGCTTTCCCGGCACATCCTTTAATATGTCCCGAGCTGATCTCTCTGGTTCATTTTGCGTGTTCAGTTGCCCCCGAGGCAATTGTTCCCCGGATGCACCCTCTATCCCCCGTTTTATATCTGTCTCTTTAACACCCCCCTTGGCTCCCTTCTCCGCCGCAACCTCCACGTCACTTTGTTCATGTCGATTCCCACCACCACCACTCCGCTCCCTCGAAACTGGCTCAGCTGGTTGCTGCTGCGGAGGCTCATCGAATTTGCGCGCTAGTTCCGAGGCCGCCTGGAGCCCAAGAGCAATGCGATCGAGTTGCGCTTTGGCCTCCTTCGTCAAGGAAGATGTGCGAATATGCAGATCTAGCTGCCGTCTTTGAAGCGAAATATGCCTGCCGGCGACGCCGCGGGAAGCATTGAGGAATATAAGGGCGTCGAGTAGACGCCGCCCCGACATAGCAATGCGTATAAAAAGGGATTAAAAGACGGTTACCGTAACGAGTGCATTTTAGTCGTTAAATAAATAGCTATGTCGAACCAAATTAGCGCGCCGGGGTGGATGTTGCGGGAGCTTTGTCTGTGGATTGTGGTTTGATGTCGGTGTTTTTGGGAAATATTTCCAATGGCGGTGTGAGGCGGCAGTAAATAAATAATGAAGCCCTTATCAAGATCTGATCAGATAAAAGACAATAACGATATCAAATTTAACTATCCCGATGCTATATAAGTGCGTAGGCGGATTAACAAGCAATGCAACGCCCCAATGGCCCTAAATCCAATGTGCTGAGCATACAAGAAGAGATAGATGATCTCGAGCGGAAACTTAAAGATGCCAAACAGAGGCTAAACAGCGCCAATGGAGCTCCAACCGCCGCGCAAAGCTTAACCTCTCCAGGTATTTATATGAGAACAAGCACTCCACTTATATATACCAAGACAGCAACCGGAATTGAAGTAAAAATTTCTTACAGTTAACGCATACAACCGCTCAATTTATAGGCCCCACCTCCCTTGCAATCCCCCACGCCCTCCTCCTCCTGTCCGACTCCGCCCTCCCCCTCGGATCCTTCGCCTACTCCAGCGGCCTAGAATCCTACCTCGCCCACAATAAAGAGCTACAATCACAATCACAATCGAAACCCCGTACAAGCCCAACGGCCTCCTTCCACCTCTTCCTTTCTTTCTCCCTCGCGTCCCTGGCCAGCACAACCCTCCCATACGTCCTGACCGCCTACAGACACCCGGACCAACTCGAAACACTAGACAACGACCTCGACGCATCAACCCCGTGCACCGTAACACGCCGCGCAAGCGTAGCACAGGGCCTGGCACTGCTAGGCGTCTGGGAGCGGGCGTTCAGGGATTCATATACACATACAAACAATGACATAAACGGATACCCCAACGGCGCACCACTCCCAAACCCACCCACCCCCTCCCAAGCCGCCATAACCGCCCTATCCGACTTCTCTACTACCCTAAAAACCACTTTCGCCACGCCTTCCTCCAACCCCAACAACCATCCAAACGGCCACCTGCCCCCGCTCTGGGCCGTCGTCTGCGCCGCCATGGACATTGACATAACCTCCACCGCCTACGTCTACATGCTCAATCACGCAAAAGCAGTACTGAGCGCCGCCGTGCGCGCGTCCGTGATGGGACCCTACCAGGCGCAGGCGGTGTTGGCCAGTCGGTGGCTGCGGGAGGTGATTGAGTGGCGGATACGGACGCAGTGGAGTGTGAGGCCTGAGGAGGCGGGGCAGGTTGTGCCGACGGTGGATTTATGGGTAGGGAGGCATGAGTTGCTTTATAGTAGGATATTTAATTCGTAATGTGGTTGTATATAATATGGGTATTTTAGCCAGGTGCTTAGTTTGTTGGTTGCTGGTTGGGGAAAGGGTGGATGGTCGATGATGTATCGTACGGATAGATGATACCTTTTATTGCTTATTCTTCGGGTTATTTTGCGCAAGGGGTTAGATTTATCATTTTCTTTTTTCTTCCTTTATTTTTGAATCACCATAGAATCCCTAATAACTATAATATAACATTGTTTGTATAAAATGTTTCCTCCCGACAAAAAATAAATAAATGAAATCTACCCTAAGCTTGGAACTAAAACCTAACACAACTAAGCTGTATGCAAATTAGTTGGGTGATTAGAAAAGTAGAAAAGCAAAAAAGTTAAAAGAAAGGTACAGTAGCCCAGCATAGTCAGTAACAGTAGATAACCATCTATTCATCCAACCGACAGCCCTTAGAAAAAGAAAAAGGCTAAGAAAACAACAAAACAGACGCCGCAATAACTCCTTCCCACCTATACCATATTAAGGAACCAACGAACAAGCAGAGATGGGACGTTTAATTTTGAAACAAGGGGAAAAGGAAAGGAAAAATGAAAGAAAAGGAAAAAGGAAAAGAGGAAAGAAATCCTGAATCTGAATAAGATGTTACATGTACCCCCATATCACATCTAACAAAACAGTTGACAATAGTATGCAATTCAAAAAAAGGGGGTTTGTAAAAAGTTTTTAAGAGTTCAAAGGTGGGGCCAAAAGAGGACGATGAAGAAGAAAAGAAAAATATAAAAGAAGAAAATGCGTGCCCATTGTAATCAGAATGCAGGTTTTGTGTAGGCAGGACGTAGGCTACCATGCCGCCATTTTCCATTTTCCCTTTCCTTTGTAATCCATATCCTTGCACAAAAAACTCACAAGACGTATGAGGGAAAATTTAGGTCACTGGGACGGGTACAGTTCGTAATAGAACAAACAAACAGAGAAAAAAAATAACTATCCTGGAACCACAGACGCCAGGCGTAAAGCATGACTGACATAAGGGGAGCCGAAGCTAGTAAAAACAGCCAGTGTAGAGAAAAGAAAAGAAGAAAAGAGAGAAAAAGAAAAGAGGTGAAGATCCGAAGAAGAAGATATAGTACATGAATAGGGAAACAAAAAGCTCTGGTGTGTGGAAAAACATAGCATGTAAAGTTGCACAAGTTGCACAAGTTGCAGGGTGCGCACGCGCGCATGCATGTGTGGTTCACAAAATAAATACAAATAAAATAAAATAAAAACATATTAAAATTCGTTTAAAGGGTGATATGCATATGATCATTGCTTCCAAACGATTTATTGCAATTAGGACATTTCCTCGATCGAGACGTTAGCCGCTCTTCCACACACTCCTTGCAGAAGACATGTCCGCAAGTTTTGATAACAGTGTTTTTGAAATTTCTTCGGCAGACGGTACATAGCGCGAGTGACTGTTTCAGAATTAGAAGGATGTTCGATAAAGAGTCTCGTATAGGATAGGGTAGACGCATAAACTTACTCGAAGCATTTCATATTCCGACGACGAATTGCCCAATCCCTTATTCCTCCACGACTCCAGGCTCTTCTTAGTGTCCGCTAACGTAGCTTTAAGTCCCTCGACTTCCGTCTCGGCTTTGCGACAGGCACTCGTCGCTGACGAGAGGGAGAAATCCTTGGTGACGATTTGCTTCTTCAGCTCCGTTACCTGCGAATTTAACCCCTGGATAACGATATCTGCTTCCGCAAGTTGTTGTCGCGCACCATGGTACTGGGATAGGGTGTTTGTGAGGGTTTCTTTGGTCTCAGTGAGCTGCTTCTCGACGTTGGACACCAGGGAACGAGTTGTCGTTTCGGCGTCTTTGAGTTGGGAAACTATATCTGAGCTTTTCATATTTTGGATTCGCAACGAGCGGAGTTCGGCATCTCGCGCCTCTTTGCTCTTCATTGCCGCAAAGTACTTTTGGTCCGCTTTTGATTTCTCCGCTGTTAGGCGTTGAACCTTCTCTTCGAGAATGTTGAGGTCTCCAATCTTTTGTGAAGCTAGTTTGGACGTTTTTCTGAAAGCCGTTTGCATCGAAGCCAGCTCTGTGTTTAACATTTCGTATTGTTTCTCCAGCGTTTGATACTTGACCCGTAATTCTTCCAATGGCAAGTCCTCGATACTAGGGCTGCTATCCTTGATTCCGTCGATCTGGAGTTGCAATCGCTGTATTTCAGATTCCAGTGCGCTGATCCGAGATTCCTTTGCATCGAGTAATTCCCTGGTTTGGCAGATGGACGTTCTCTCTTGCTCCTGGGCCGCCTTTCTCATTTGCTGATCTGCAAGAAGTTCGTCACGAGCATTTCGAATCCGAGCTAGATCCAACTCTGTTTTGGCGAGTTGAGCCTCTTTCTCTGCAACCGCAGCCTGGGATTCATTCTCGATTTGAATTCGATATGCATTCCTTTCGGCCTGTAGTTTCTCCGCTTCTTCACGAAGTTGCACATTGGTTGCCTCCAAATGGTTTATTCGTTTGATGACGTCCTCGTGTTGTGACTTTAATTGTTTAAATAGGTCTGTATGGGCGTAGTCTTCATCGGATAACTTCGAAAACTGGTTGTTCTGTTAGTTTATGCGTAATAGCGTTAAAAACGGGGGAATATGCTCTCTCACCTTCATATTCAATTCTGTGACTTGGGTTAACAGCTTCGAATTCTCTGCTTCGAGTTTCTCTAGCTGTTCCTTTTGTTTTTCCGATATGGCAGCAGCTTTATTACGGGCCTCTTCCAGCTCGACAACTCTATCGGATGAATCTCCAACTCCATTAGACGAAGAGCTGTCTTCTCGTTTGACAGACGAATTGTCTCCACCAGGTCTTTGGGCTCCAAGAATATATTGCTTTTCCAAGCGCGCTACAGTTATACTTCTAGCCCGGTCGATTTTCTTTTCAGCAACCATATACCTTAATGATGCGGCATCTAATCGCTCTTCGAGCTGTTGCTTTTCTGCAAGGCTCTTCTCCAGTTCTGCAATGGCGACTTTCTCCTCTGCCAGCTTCTTGGCGAGCTGACGCTGAAGGTCGATGACTTCAGCGGAGACATTTGCGGGACGAGAGAATAACTTTGAGATAGTCGCTTTAATATCATCGGAACGGGCTTGTAGGTGTTTTTCGAAATTTTCATGATCTGCGAAAAGTAGTGCACTGGGGAAAGGGTGTTTATCTAGGGGAAATCAGCATAAGGGAGTCATATTAAGTTATGGGGCAATGACTGAATTGTCAAACTAGGTTTACCTTGGCTTTCATCGTCTGAGGCATTGAGTATGACTTTGACCTCATCAATTAACTGGGAACAAAAGATGATGTTAGCGTACCAAACCGGAAGTCACGGGACATGAATCTCTCGATGGGCAAAACTCTACCTGTTTAAACCACGCATCAATTATACGGAGGTGATCGTTGTGGTACTCAGTTGCTTTCGCCAGTTCCTTTAATCTTGTTTCCAGCGAACTCTTCTCGCGTTTGTATTCCTGCATCTGACGCCAAATGGCGTCTTTTTGAAAGCGCTATTTTCACGACAAATTTGTCAGTATGTTGATCTTCAGGTTAAATGCAAAAAATGAGCTGATGACATGTTATAAATTTCACGATCCACCATGGAAAACAAGAAAAATAGTGAGATACTCACTTCCAGGTCGTCTTTCCACGGCATATCGGAGTCTGGGTGAGGCTTGGCACCACCATTCAGCGAGGTCGCCTGTTTCTTTAAGGGAGGGGTAGATTCATTGGGATCGCAGGCAGCAGGTCTTTTCCGGTCTTCCATTTTAACGACAAGGCCGGATTCGGCTAAGGGGACCGTTGACGCTTCGACGGCCGGCATCAGGGCATAAGGGGGCACATGCAATTTGCGATCACCGCCTTGACAGCCACGACAACGAAGAGACAACCGTGACAGTTGAAGCAGCGATTGGCAGGGGAATCGAAATAATAGTTAGGAGACAGGATAGGGAGAGAGAGGAGGTGTTGCGTAGTGTAAGAGAGGCGTGGAGTTGAAGAGAATCAAAGAATCAAAGAATCAAAGAATGTCGTTGAAGAGATGAAGAAGAGCTGAAGAGAAAGAAAGAGGAAGACCCGCCATTGCCATATTGAGGTTAGCGCGGGAACTTGGTGCCTCCCACGTGATCTTAGACTGCGCCTGTCTATTTTGGGTTAGTCTGATCACGGGATCTGTATCTCCCCCAAAGTTTTGTCTCTTATCAACTTCATCCTAGAACTATAAAGTCCATTGTATTCGATGCCGTCTATATATGAGAAGTTAAACTGTTGAGAACTCCCTTGAATATGGTATACAGCGGTTGAAATACCCTCCTCTTGCACCATGATGTCCTTTTCCAGCTCTGTGATTAGTAAGTGGGATCTCGTCTTATCTAACGCTTTTTTGTATGCAGAGTCATTGCTAACAATGCTGAAGACAAATCCGGGAAGAAGTTTGCGCCCAAGGCCCCCGCTCGCCGTGTAGGTACTGCTTCGGCCGGTCCAGCGTCTGCTAGAGCCAGTGCAGACAGACAGACATCTTCCAAAATTCCTCAACTCCCTCCGTCCTCTACAGCCCCCGAAGTCGCTGCTCCTCCTGAACACCCCGCCAAAAGTACCCCGCAGCCCACTGAAGAATCACTTCAACCACAACCACCATCGCAACAAGAACCACCAACACAAACACAATCGCAGTCACCGCCCCGGCCATCCACCCGTAAACAAACCGTCAAATCCACAGCCATCCCAATACCCGCTCCAAGACGGAGGCCGTCTATTCCCTCCGTACAGCAATCTCCTCCAGCCAGATCTCCACTTCCCACCGCAGCTCCCGTTATAGCCTCCACACCCAGCGTACCCCCACTGGAAACAACTTCACCCGCATCAGCGAAGCCACAACATGATAAGCAAGAAGCACCTGGAACCACTCAAAATGTGTTGGAGAGCCCCAAGCGGTCGCGGGTGGAGGAACCAACCGATAGTCGACCAGTAAAACGCGCCAAGGTCGCGGAGCCGGCTACAAAACCTACATATATCCCGCGAGAGGAACCCCCACGCGTTGAGACGAGTACCCAGGTACATCTATCCCAACCTGAAGCGGCACCCGTAGCAACAAAGCGCGCCGCTAAGACAGTTGCTGCCAAACCTGCCACAAAACAGAAACAATCAGCTGAAGAGATAGCAGATGATCTCGTCGCCGCTGCTACCGAAAAGAAACCCCGCGCCCGAAGGAAACGTCAACCCACGCCGGAGGATGCAGAATCGATAGAAATTGCCCCGATGGTCGTGAAAATGTCAGACCTATGCAGAGATCTCCGCACCGGAAAAAAATCAAAGCGGGAGATGGAGCTACAAAGCATGGACTTGACGGAACTCACAAGGAAACAAAAGGAGCGCGAGGAGCGGATCAGAAATGGACATAAAACACCAAAGGCCAGCTCTGCTGAAAGAGGCATGGGCGGCGATGAGCTCGATCGCGCCGAAGCAGCCGCTCTCGGCGGCCCACAGATGCGGATTGTAAATGGAGAGATCGTCGTCGACGCGGCGTCCCTACAAATCGACCGCCACGCTAACGCAGCCAGAAACGAAGGCGACATGGAAGAAGTAGAAGAAAACCCACTAACCAAACGAATCAACGCCGCCTCGTTTGGAAAACGAACAAAAGTCGAATCCTGGGACGAAGAAATGACCGACCTCTTCTATCGTGGTCTCCGTATGTTCGGCACAGATTTCATGATGATAAGCAAGATGTTCCCCGGCCGCTCACGGCGCCAGATTAAGCTCAAGTTCTCAAACGAGGAACGTCGATACCCGGAGCGAATTAAAGAGACCCTCCTGGGACCCCGCGAGGCTGTCGATTTGGCTACGTACTCGGAGATGACGAATACGGTCTATGATGACCCGCGCGTCGTTGAGCGGGAGCTGGATGAGGAGAAGAATAGGATTGAGGCGGAGCATGCGAGGGAGAAGGAGGCGAGGGAGGAACTTATGCGGAATCCTGGAGGGGTGTCGTCGACAGCTGCTGGGCCGTCGGATTCTAATGTCTTGCCGAGTATTGAGGGGGGGACAAGGGGGAGGAAGAAGGGGGCTGGTGCGCATAAGTTTGGTGGGGGTACGGAGGAGATTTTGGGGACGATTGATGATATCGCTGTTTCTGCTTAGGGCTTTTTATATATAATAAAGAGGTTGCCCCCGTGCGAGCGAGGTCTTGTTATGTTTTACGTCTCATGAACTTTGTTGTATATATTCTTACGCAAGAGGAGGAATCCATGGATAGACCAATGAATTGAACTTATTGAGTATTCTAATAAAATATTGTAGGAGATACTACATGTCACCAGTTTTCCGCCTTCCGCCAGCTCCTCTCTATCTTGCCAGGCAACCTCTAAACATTTTCTATATACATCTGCCTATATAGCCCTCACGAAACAGCATCCCCTATTATATAAACCCCTCAACCCTACACCTCCCCAACACAAACAAACATATACATACACAGTCCAAAATGCCTCGCCAAATCTATCTCGGCATAATCTCCAACGGGCCCCGCCCTGCAAGTCACCGGCAACCCAGCCACAGGCTTCTTCCTCGATTTCCGGCGAAACCACAATTTTACAGAGCCAGGGGTAGACTCTATATATGAGATCGTCCCGTTAGCAGGGGTTGATGAGCGCCTTGTTTCGAATAATGTTCCAGCCGCTGCTGCGGCTACCAGCGATTCCACAGCCCGCGATCAGCTAGAATCTGTCGCTATAGGGGTTCCGCCGCCGGGTCGGAGTGTGGATCCGTTGGATAGGGATGTATGTGTATAAAAACTAAACTTTCGTGCTCTCAGATTTACACTTACACCCTTGCGTTTCATTCCAGGCCCCGAATTGTCAAACGTGGATCCGTGCTTATGTTGACGAGCTTGTTCGACGCGGGTTTTTCCCAGCGGAGGCTAAGAGGGTGCTGGAGAATGCGAAGAGGAATTTTGCGGCGAGGTAGTCTAGTTTAGTTAGCTATAGTTATATCAATTGGGATTCTTGTTTGGATGTTTAAGGTGTATAGAGCATTCAAGCTGTCTATTATATTAATATTATCTAGAAGTTTTGTTGAGGGCGAATATCACCGCTGAAAATATATAGTTATCCGTGGTGTGCCAACCCCCCTTTCCATACTTTTCGAGACCACAGGAGAGAAAAATAGAGAAAAATAAAAATCAGAAAAACCAGAAAAACCAGAGAACCCCGATGAGTTTGACTTTATTGTACAGTGCAAAATGATGCACTCCGCATGCAACTTATTATAGATATTAATACCTCCGAAATAGCGACAACTGTTAACAACGTTCAGAAATAAAACACCAGAGAAGCGGATACAACCAGAACAGCTAGAATAAAACCCAACGAAACCCCATCATTGTCACCCTGCGAGGAAATGCAGGTAAGCTGCCGCAAAGCAAATTCCTCATACCTCTTGGCTTGCTGGATTTGCTCCAGTTGTCTGGCCCTTGTTGCGAGCACATTCTGGAGGTGTTCTAGCCTTCTCCTGAGTCTATTATATATGGCGATGTCTTCAAACTCCAGCTGGTTGTGATGACGATCAATCTCATGCTTCTCAGTGACCTGTTCCAACCGTTCATCTTGTTGACAGTTTTGGTTCTTCTCCTTCTTCTTCTCCTTCTTCTTGCTGTGTTTCTCCTGTCCTCGCCCCTCCTCAGATGCTCGTAAGGCTGTTGCTTCAGCAGTATGGCGCCCCAGAGACATTTGGCGGGCTGAAAGGATCGATGGGCCATCCAACTCAATCGTCACAGCTTGACAATTTTGCTCTCGGGAAGCTGCTACCGGATACCATTCCATCTATCTGCTGTAAGTTAAAGCCCCCAAACTTCAATTCAACATCTCTACTTACGCTTCGGATATGATATCTCGAGGCAGACGCTCTTATCAATCTTTCCAACCGGGTTATAGTCGCTTCGGCGAGTGTCTTCTTGAGACACATACTCCGCTCAGTCTGAGGTAATCTATGGGCCACCGCGTGTCGAATTTGACAGATTTGTCGCAGGTTACTCTCCAGAAGCCCCCTTTCTTTAGGTTGAATAAGTGGGTATAGCCTTCCACTCTGATTCCTGCATGCCTTTATTAGCTCTCCGGCGCACTCGCACAGCTCAGCCGCTTGATAACATGGCCAACGTGGCTCCTGGGCGATGGTGTAGTATAGAGTGAAGCAGAGAAACTCAAGCGTATCTTGCCATTCCAATAGTTGACAGTGGTTGGAGATGAACTCGGGCCACCATTGTGGCGTGACTGGCTTTGATTGTTGCATAGTGCTGATCCGAATATATAACTAAGGCAGTAGATGCGCTGGATATATGATCAGATCAGATACATTCTTGAATGCATGGCAATGATCTGAAGTTAAGGAATTTTGGAGTTTGGGCATCCATGACATCACTGTGTCGGGAGCGGGCAAACTTGTAAGTTCCAGGAAATCATCTCTCTCGTTACAATACATTTGAAGATGTGTATATAACTAGAGAGCAAGATGAACAAGTTCCCCCAGTGTGGCAGTGGGAGATTTTCGAATATTTGAGAAGCAGCGAAATTGTGCCTGATCTCATAAGAAAGATAGGTTAGGGCGGGGATTTCATGGCGGGAGATTTAACTAGCTTGGACTAAGTAAATAAATAAATTACAGCTGTTTAAATATTTAGTTCTAAGCATTGGCGAGAGTTAGTTGTTGGGAAATAAGAGGTCGTACGCTATGACCCTGTCGGAAACGTATGACTCTCAAATGTATTAAGATTATGCTTATATTAATCATACCACTATCTATCCTAGCTAGTTGCATACAAAATATAGGGCTTTTATAATAAAAGGAATGTGTGAGTCAAGAAGCTAGTAATTAGTGAGTATTAATGAGTAATTGTAGTTGACTGATGAATATATGAAATAGTGAAGATAGTAGAGTAGAAGCTGTAGCAGTATTGCTATATACAATCTTTTATTTTCTCAACACACTCTCTTCAGTGAATAAAATGTGTAAAAGAGTGTAAATAAAACTACAGAGATTATCACAATAGAAAATAATAAGATAATTTAGTAATAAGAAAATTTTTATGAAAAAATAGTAAAAGAGAGAAAGAATAGTAAAGAAATGAGAGAAGACTGAGTAGTAAGAATAATTATTAAAATAAATCATTTATACTATTATTTTATCTGCACAGTAATGATATTTAATATATTAACTAGTTCTAGTATTTTGATGAATTCAGAATACTTCTAACATAGTAGAGTTTTAGTGAAATTATCTACTGATATCTAAGTTATAGACACTCAATTAACTGTAATATTATTAGATTGAACATGTTCTCAGAGTCAGCTACTATATATATTAATATAATAAAGCTTTATAATGATAGAAAGATCTTCTTTTATAAATATATTAATAATTTAATAATTATCACACTGAATACAGATTTTATAATCAGATTTAAATTGAATATAATAGAAGAATCTATCTCATCAGATAGACTTCTTATCAGTATATAAAATAGTAATAAGCTCAGCTTCAGTGATAGAAGTAGTTATAATAGTTTATCTATTTAATTTTTAATCAACAGCATTATTAAATAGCTTGAAAATATATTTTTATATAGAGCAGCAGTTCAGATTATTTATAAATAAAACATCACTGACAGCTATAATAATATTTTCAGATTTAAAATTTAACTCTAGAACTCTGTCAATGTTATTATTATATTGAATAGTGAGATTCTTTATATTATATAGATAGAATATCATTCTATTCATCTTCAATGAATGATACTTCAAAGAATTCATTATAAATATAGCTAGCTTACTCACTGTATATATAATATCAGAGTGAGTTATTATCACTGAGTAGATGTAGAAGTTAATACATTATTAATAATAATAAATTTTTACAGATAATACTGACTTATTAAAAGACTCTAACAGAGTATTAGTTAGAGAGATATAGATTTTACAGACATAAGTAAGATAATATATATTAATTATCTTATTAATACAAATATTCTGACAGAGTCAGAGCTTCAAGTTAAAGCAATTATATATTATTTATATATTAAAAAATCACTTCAAATCTTCAATTTAACAGATTTTATAGACATTTTTAAAATCTTTGACTAGTTAATCTCTTTCATCTGAATTCTCTCATCAAAATAGAATGATAATATCATTTATATAGAAGAAGATAATTAATTAATTATTAGAGAAGAGACAGTAATTCTCTGATATAGAGATGAAGTCTAGTCTTCTCAGTATTAAAGATAGTTTATTTAGTCAGAGAAGAAGTGATCTGTATAGTCTATATACTGCTTATAGAAGCTTTAGAACATGATTAGTACACTTTAAATTTTATATTCTTTTCAACTTTCATCATTTATCTGATAGTTTCACATAGACTAGCTCATTAATATCACTATTAATAAAGATATTGATTTCATCTAGCTATTTCATATCTAGATTAAAAGCTGTAGTGAAAGTTAACAGAATTTAAAGATCTCTAATAGCTAGTATATAAACTTTAGCTGTGAGATCTGTAATAGATTGAAGATCTTTATATATACAGATACAAGCTTTGAATTTTAAAAGAAAATCTTCATTATCAAATTTATAGATAAATACTTATTATAGAGAAATTACTGAGACATCTTTCTAAAGTCTGCTAGTAATTTTATATATATTTTATAGAGATATACTATCTCATTCTCATCTAACAGCATTCTTAAATTCTTTATAATATAAGTGTTTTTCAATATCTGCTCAGTGATTCAGAGAATCTGATAGTTGAAATCTATAAATTTTTGAAGAAATGAATACTGTTGAGATAGATATATTGTTAATAACAGTAAAAATAGTATTAGAAAATAAATTTTGAAACTTGTTTGAGTCTGTATAAGAGAGTGATTAAGAGAATACTATATTAATTATTTGAAAAGAATTATCTTTGACATTCACTACTGTTATAAGATGAGCAGCTCTGCAATTTCAGATTCTGCAGTCTTTAATGATATTAGCTTCATCAAAATTAGCACTAATATCATGAGCTCTAGATACAATATTCTGTGTATAATTAGCTATTATAGCTGAATAAGTATTAATATTAATATTAGAGCTCACTGACTCTGACATAAGTTCAGATATTAAAAGAATAGAGTTATTTTAACAGTTAAAATTCACAAAAATCTGAGCATTTAACTGCTCATTAATATCAGATTTCTTCTCTATTTTTTCAGAGCTCTGAGCATTCTCATCAGAGTAAAAAACATTAATATTCACAGTATCAATAAGCTTATTCAATTGATTAATAGATATAGCTGTTATCACTGATTCTTGAACTTCAATATATAGAAGCTTCATGTAGCGGGCTACACTCAATTAATAGATCATTCTACTATACTTCACTGAGAGTATACACTTCATGAATTCTGCTTCTGAAAACTCTGATTCTTAGTCAAAACCTCTGTCAAAGCTTTTATTCTTTCACTTCAGAGCCTGCTCAGAGCTTCATCTCATATATATATAAATATCTGCTTTTACTGAGATTCTCACATCTTTTCTTTTTCTTCTCTAACATTTTCTATTTTATTATATAAACTCTATATCTAATACTGATCTTTTCAGTATAGATCTATTACACTTAGAAAATATTCATCATCTTCTTATTAGAAATAATTAATTATTAAAAAGAGATATTTGAATGTGTAATGATGTGTGAGAATAAGAAGAAAAATAACTAGCTAAATAAATACTGAGTCTCTACTAAATAGAAGCTTACTTATCAGTCACTCTGATTCTATAATAAGATTTTATAAAAGAAAATATCAGTGAAAGATCTGAGAGTTCTAATACTCTAAATATATAAAATATTCTTATAAATATACTTTTTCTGATTCTGAAGAATTTTTAAATACAGAGATAAATACTGTATATTCAATAAATAATATAGCAATATCTATTAATAATAGAGAAGAACTCTTGAATATAAATATAGATATAATACTGCAGTGACTCTGAATGATGTTAAAACTGCAGTAATAGTAGATAGCTGATATATATATAAATTAATAACATCAGTATAAGAAAATTCAATGATTAATTTAACAAGAAACTTCTGTATAAATAATTCTGACACTGACTAAATCAGAGATGAATTCTCTGAATACAGTATAGCTGCTGAAGAAACATCTAGATATCTCTGTATATTTTAATACTTTCAATCTCACTCTCTACTTATCATGAAGATTAAACATGCTCATGAAACTAAGTATAAATAAAAATATCATTGATTTATTAATTAATTAAGACTGATATATTAACAGCTGATTAAGAGATTACATGAAACAAAAGTTTCATTTATAAATAAAAATATGTAAATGTAACAGGCCTACGCTGAAAAGGTCAGTATTAGATATAGAGCTTATATAATAAAATAGAAAACATTAGAGAAGGAAAAGAAAAGGTGTCAGAATCTTGATAAAAACAGATATTTATACACATGTAAGATGAAGCTCTGAGTGAATTCTGAAGTAGAAGAATAGAGACTCTGATAAAAGTTTCAGTCAAGAATCAGAGCTTTCAGAAGTGAAAATTCATGAAGTATATACTTTCAGTGAAGTGTAGCAGAATGATCTATTAATCAGATATAGTCTACTATATTAACTCTTCTCTTCTAAAGACAAGAATTGAGTGATAGAGTTATAAGCATGCATTTCTTATTAATTGAAAACTGCTGTTTTAAATAGTATAGAGTCTGAGATTCAGATCAGATAATTATAATTAACTCATTTTATAAAATATTATTAACTGCAGTCACAGAGTCTTTCATTAAAAATATCTTTGATTTCTTATTTAAGTTTATTATCTTCTTCTATAATTTCTGACAGTTGTCAGTTAAAAGTTAGTTGAGAAGAAAATAAGTTAATAACAGTATAATAAAATAAGTTTATATAAAAAATATTATAAATCTCTGATAAAGTATTAAAATAATAGTTATAACTGTCTAGAACTTCTATTACTTTGTATTTTATATAATAATAATTTAGTGTATAAGACAGACATGTAGTTTATATATTTCTAAGATTTAATTATACAAGATCTTCTATTTTATACTGTTCAGTAGAGTTTTGTCAGATATTAATCTAATTCTCTTAATTTTATTTTATATTTATTATAAAAATCTCTGCTTAATCACAGATATCTTGAAGCTTCAACACTATATTATCAGTAATTTAAATTGAACTACAAGAATTCAGTGTGAATTGTGTGAGTTCTAGAAGATCTAGCACTTTTATATAATAACTGTATATAAGAAAGAACAGACTTACATCTATTAAAACAGTGTCTTGACTATTGATAGTAACTTCTGCATGTAGTAAGAGATTATATTAATTATTTTATAAGTAGTTATAGAACTTATAAAAATAATTCTTTATAATTTAAATTATTTATTCTGATACATTATCAGTTTCAGAGTGATAGATAGTTAATAAATATTATATAATCTTGAGAATTTAACAGACTCTTGTTCAGAGAGTACTTATAAATTAACAGTTTTAATTGAATACTATAGATTTTAGTAAGCTGTATATTTAATAGAATGAGCTTTGTAAAAAGACTTCAGTAACTTATTCAGTATTCATCTTATTATAAGATTTCAATATTATATTTTTACTCAGTTAATTAATAATGATCAGAACATTCTTACAGCTCTTACTCTTAAAAAGATTAACAGTGAAGTTAATAATTATATTTTATCAGATTCTATCAGAGATATCTAGTGATTTCAGTAGATCTTTTCTATAATTCTTTCACAAAATAATAGAAGAGTAATAATTACAGTTTTAAATAAAGTGTCTGATGCTGTTCAATATCTCAGATCAGTAGAATTCTTAAGAGATTATTTAATATAGCTATTTACAGTCTGAATAATCAGTTATACACAAGTTATACATCTTTTACATTATTCAGATATATAGAGATTCAGAATAAAAGACTCATCATCATTTATAAAATTATAGAGTGTTATTATCATTAATTAAGTATTCTGAGATGTCAGTTCTTATGTGTAGTTCTGAGAGAAATTAAAATAATTCTTAATATACTATTTCAGTGAGTGCTTGAAGAAGTTTATCAGTTTAAGCTATTATATATCACAGTTTATCTAACAGAGGTTCAGAGAAGATGAGAAAAGCTGAGATATTAATAACAGTTTAAAGAGAGAGTATTCTAATTGAAGAGATATGTATTATACTGTGTATTATTTCATTGTAATCTACTAATATTTTGAGATCTAAAAGCTGATGCTTTCAATTCATTCAGTGAGTATCTATTGCATTGAAAGATATATTTTATTTTTATTATAAAAGAGTGTCTATTATTGAGTTCTGATTACTGAGGCAGTAGTGTATTGTAAAGTGAAAATGACTTAATAGTTTGAATCAACACATCTGTTATTCAGTGAGCTTGTAAATGATTATAAAATATTTGAAATTCTTATAATTTATAATTATCTCAAACTTAAAGACACTTCAGAGTTTGAAATTTCATTCTTCTAGATAATATACTATTATAAGAAGTTCTTTATTATAGATCTTGTAATTGTATTCAGCAGAATTCAGTTTTTTAGATATGAAAATACATAATTATAGAATATCTTTATTATTATATTATAATATAGTCTCTTCAGTAATATAATCAGAGAAGTCAGCTTCAATAACTGTTTTATAGTTGAGATTAAATATTATTAGTAGAGAAATATTAATAAACATCTTCTTCATTTATATAAATGCAGCTTTGATCTCTGCTGATTATTGAAATACTGAGTTCTTCTTAATAAGTTCAGTAAATGATTAAGTGATATCTGAGAAGTTTTGTATAAATCATTAATAGAAGTTAATGAACTCAATGAAACTCTGTACATTCTTCACAGTGTGTGAGACTTCTTATTTAAAAATAGTAGAAATCTTCTCAGAGTTCATTTAAATACTCTTGTCAACTTCTATGATGAAATCTAGATATTTTATACTCTTGATTTTAAAATTGCATTTATCTATATCTATCAGCAGACTCATCTCTTATAGTCATTATAGAACTCTTTATATATATTCTTAATACTTTTCTCTGAACTTATTAGTAAAGATAAGAATATTATTAAAATAGACAGATATAAATTTATCAAGAAAATCTTGAAGTATTCAGTTAATATATTTCTGAAATATGCTTAGAGTATTAGCTAGTCTGAAAGATATAACTATTCATTTAAAAAAACTGTATCATATTCAGAATACTGTAAGTCATTTATTATCTTCAGTGATATAAATTTTATAAAAAACAGCTATAATATTTAACTTTATAAATCACTGAGCTTGTCTGATATATACTAGAGTCTCATTGATAAAAGATAAAGAGTAATAATCTTTCTTTATTAGTCTATTTAGTTCTCAATAGTCTATGCAGAATCAGAGTTCTTCATCTGATTTCTTTATAAAAAGAATGAAAGCTGTAGTAGAAGAGTTACTAATATATATAAATTCTTTATTCAGTAGATTGTTAAGTATTTTATAAAGAAGAAGAAGTTCATCTCAGAATATATTATAGAGAGATTTTCATAGTAATTTGAAATTCTTATCATCTCTCTTCTTTAGTTTAATATCATGATCTACTTCTGACTCTTATAAGAGAAGTAGATTTATAATATTATCTTGTTAGAAAATATCTAGATATTCATAATATTACTGAGAGAGCTTTATATGAAAATCTATTAATATAATTTAAAATAACTTCTCTAGAGCTCTTTTAATATTAACTAGATTAATAGAGTAGATTATTATATAGTTCTACTGTCAGTGACTTTGTCAGAAGCTTTTTCAGAGTATTTTATAAGTATTAGTAAAGATCTGTACAAGATTCATAGTTTTATAAATATTATTTTTATATACTCAATTATTATTAGAGAATATTAAACTTCTGTTTTAAGTGTTCAATAAAATACCTTGTTCAGATAGTTAGATGAGTTCTAGCATGAAATTATAGTCAAGATTATTAACTTTATATATATAAGTGTCTTTATATTAATGTTCTTCAATATCAATGTCTAGTTTCATTATATAATGAGTGCAGACATCTCTTAAGTCA
>PDND01000102.1:0-97956 GCA_002572855.1 [Emmonsia] crescens | reverse complement strand
ATAGAAAATCATTCACATTAAAAAGCCTTTTCTGCCGTGTAATAATATATATATATATATATATATATATATATATATATATATTCGAGAACCATGAGAGAAACCAATGATCTCATAGTTGGTTCATGAGTTCTTTGTGAACTTCAAACATCAGATTGTAAAACAAAAGGGGGGCAACAAAAAAGAAGAATAAATTGACAAAGAAAGGCACTGATGAGATAATACCATCTATTACCCTTGAATATATATCTCCTCTCATAGTTAGTTATTTCAAGACAATGAAGCCCTGTTCTTCTCATATTCAGCGTTAAGAACAGCATACTGCGCGTTTGTTGCCTTAGCAGAAAAGGGAGGGCGGCCCTTGTACGTATATAAGTTAGCTATCTATCCAATCGAAACAGTCAACAGCATAAACAAAGACAACCCAACTGAAACAAGAGGAGTTGAAGGGTATTTTTAAGGCGGAGAAAATATTCAGTAGTTGGTCAAGAAGAATCTGGAAGTTGGAGAATGGCTGAACCACGTGACATGGCTCAGCCCTAACCAAGCCCAGTCTCTAATTATAGAAACCATAGCCACAGCCTCAACACTGATCAGGGCGAAACTCGACGGCCTGCGGGGAAAATAAATCACTTAGGGTATCTGAAGGATCTGGGATAGGGTGTCCCTGTGTCAGATATTAATACGATCGGTTTTACAGGGGGGATTATTCATGAGAATCCTCAGAAGAAACGGCCGGGGAGGGGTCTAGACTGGACCGGGCATCGTCGATAAATATACTCCATATATTTCTACTAGTACCTATATATATATCGCAATATGATTGCCCGTGCCAGAGAGACCCCATACTGGAATGATAGTTGTGGGGTTCAACTTCTTCTCAGCTAAGGTACTTACTTGTTACTGCGTACTCCGTAATGGGGGGGATAGCTAAAGTTGAGCGGGTTTTTATCAACCTTTTAATCCAACAGCGGCACAGCAATCTCCATCCTGTCCCCGTCACACCTCTTTACTAACTAGGTACTCCGTATGTACAGGTACATGCATCGACGAAAGGCAGTTTTCAAGTAGGATAAAAAATATGCAGGAATGAGGGGGGGGAAAAGGAGCTGAACCGGCGCAGCAAGACAGAAAGAAAGAAAGAAAGAAAGAAAGCAAGCAAGTTGGGTTGGGAATACGGGGTATTTGAATAATTAATTACCTTATTATGCCTGGAAGACTATCCATCCATCCAACCAAAAAAGATGACCAACTCGTTAAAAATGCATGCTTCCTGCAATCGCGAAGCCCCCCTTTTTACGCCGCACTGCCCTCACATTCAAAAGGGGGGGGGGGGGAAACAATGGGAGCTGGCCAGCCAAGCAGAACGTTTTATTTGTCTATGTCCATGTTCTGATTGATTGATTGCTTTTTTTTATTTATTTAATTTTTAATTTTTTTCAATCTTTAAATCTTGGTAGTTGAACTGAAAGAAGAAATAACTGCATGAAAAAAATATCAGGTTTTCTATTATTTCTGCAGCCTACCTGCTTACTGATTCATGACCCTGTTTGTGTGAATAATTCATTGACACAATAAGAGAGAGAGAGAGAGAGAGGGCTGTAAACATACAAGCCCTCGTTATGTCTATCCGTAGATATTAATTATTATTGCCAACTTCAACTTCTTTCTCCGCCGTCTTCCCGAGCGATCGAGGCAATAACTATAAAAAGGAACTTGAAAAACAATACCATACATCTACTCAGCCAGCAGCAGAAGCTGCAGCAGCTTAAAGTAATGATTAAGCTTGTGATCTTATCATGATTCATTGATTGTTTTCTCAACAAAGAAAAAAATGATAAGCTTAAGCTTGTAACTATCAATAACTTCCTTTCAGCCAGTTACATGGTTATTTGATTCCATGAATCAAAATAATGAATAAATAAACCCAATTTTTCACAGCACCAATGATTGCAAAAAACCATAAAAATAATTATAATAGATTTTATCCTGAAGTATTGAGAGTCCCTTTCTCGCTTGCCCGGTAACTTGTTTATAATTATATAAATTGATTTTGATTGATTGATTGAATACTACTATGCTCCACAAAATCTTTCTTCTCCATCCTCAAACACACAAAACCCCCCCCCTGTTCCAGCTCCTGTCACCCTTTTGACTTTAGTTATGTTACATTAATTTAAATCGTCATCAATATTTTTCTTTGTATGTACGGCAAGTGGAATGAGTAAAACCTTGGAAATAAAATGAAAGAATTGCATAATAACTCTCTATTTCTATTTCTACGCTGACCTCAGAAACTACTGTGCTTATTGCTTCCGAAATGCATGATGAGATGAGATGAGATGAGATGAGATGAGAATGAGAATGAGATCAACGGCGTGGCCTGGACTACTAGTTAGGGCATGTTCAGCTGGTTAGCGAGCCATGTAGGAGAATCCGGGGGGCGCTGACTCGGCTGGGGGAACCTTGAAACCATCAGACCCCTTGCAGAAAGGGGGTCCCCGGGGGCTATCGGGCGGAGGCAAAACGATCCAGTCCAGACACTAGAAGCAAAGCGAAGGAGCTGGAAGTTGGAACCTTGGTACTGCACATATTCTAATATTCTGGCTGCCAGTTGTAGCAACCCTTTAACAATTACAAAGAAGATGTTGTGCATGAGTTGTAGATCATCGGGCGACATTGACATTGATATTGATATTGATATTGGTATTGGTATTGAATCATTGAAATTGTAATAGGGGGGGGGGAAGGCTGAGCGTACTGTACGGAGTACTGGTACCTGAGTTTCAGTAGTAGTCTGGGGTAGCAGCCAGGTACAGGTACCCACAGCATTATCCCGTTCCTCCGCGCGTTCTTACCGCATTGGGACACGCCACGCTAACCCGTTCCTAGGTATGTTCATTCCTGGGTATCTGATTGGCTGGACAGGGGAATCTGGGTCACGGGAAAAGTGGAGAACCAGGGCACTGCAGGGTGCTGACATAAGCCCCCTTTGTAGCCAGCGTGGCCTTTAAAAGAGCCGCGGATTCCCCCCCTTGATCAACGTCTATCACGAAACTATCTCATCACCAGATAGATAGACACAACACAACACAACACAAAAGAACAGCTGTCATGCTTGGTATTCCCTCCAAGCTGTGATAATGCCACCGTGGCTTTAGCAATATTTCCTCCCCACCACATCTCTCTCT
This sequence comes from [Emmonsia] crescens, assembly GCA_002572855.1. NCBI lineage: Eukaryota > Fungi > Ascomycota > Eurotiomycetes > Onygenales > Ajellomycetaceae > Emergomyces > [Emmonsia] crescens. The sequence continues at coordinate 94,765 of PDND01000102.1, read as the reverse complement.
CTCGACTCACTCTTCAACTCTCTCTGTCTCTCTCTCTCTTACCTGACTACAACAACCATCCAGCATAAACTGCACTTTGGGACAATACAAATATATATATAAAGAACATCCAAAATAAACCATGGCTACTCCGTTCTCCTGTCTGAGCTCGATGTCTCCTCCGCCGTGTTCAGACCCTGTCCAGTTGACTGTCTCCCCCGCAGAGACTACTCTCTCGTTCGCGGAGTCAGCTGCTGGGAAGGTCAAGACGGAATCAACCCCAAAGCCCGAAGAGAAGAAACCAGTCAAGAAGAGAAAGTCGTGGGGTCAGGAACTACCAACCCCAAAGACTAATCTGCCTCCAAGGTAACCCCCACCTCTAGTCCATATATATATATATATATATATATATATATATTTGCATATTCTAACAATTATGTAGAAAACGAGCAAAGACAGAAGATGAAAAGGAACAACGCCGCATCGAGCGAGTCCTTCGGAACCGTGCTGCGGCTCAGACTTCCCGAGAGCGAAAGAGACTCGAGGTCGAGAAACTCGAAGGCGAAAAGCTAGAGATGGAACACCAAAACGAGCTCCTGCTCCGCCGCCTGGCACAGATGGAGGCTGAAAACAACCGTCTGAGCCAACAAGTCGCCCAGCTCTCCGCCGAGATCCACTCCTCGAGAGGCTCCAGCCCTCAATCGATCGTCTCCGGAATCGCCTCTTCTCCAACCCTCGGCCCCGTCCTCTTCAAACAAGAACGCGACGAAATGACCTCCGTCTTGGACAAAATCCCGTTCCCCACCCCGTCCCTCTCTGCTTACTCCCCGAGCGTGAAGGGCTGCGATCTCACCGATCCCTCCGATATGACACAACATCCTGCAGCGATGTTGTGCGACCTGCAGTGTCAGTCGGAGGAGTCGCAACCATCGACAGCTCCTGCACCTCAGCATCCCCAAGCCTCTCCCAATCCCTCTTCAACTCCCGCTCCGACGATTTCCTCCTCCTCTCCTCCTCATCCACCTCTGCAACTACATCATCAACAACAGCAACAACAACTAGTACTCTTCCACCTCGCCCTCCTCTCAATCATCCAGCACCTCTTTCAGACGATGACTTCCACCGCCTATTCTACCCTTCTAACCCCTCTGACACGGATCTTCCGCTCCTTGAAACAGGGCTCCCCTTTGACCTTTTCGCCAGCGGAGATTCAGCAACACTTGCCTTTGATTCTCTGGTTGATTTCGACGCCGAACCTGTTGACCTCAACGATAACAACAACGACAACTCCACATCTACCTATGACGTCTGCGACGAATCGTCCAGTCTTCCGAATCCATCTCCTCACCCGCCTTCTAGCGTGCAGCCCAGCTTTGGCGCGTCCACTTCGCGATGCGACGAGCAAGGCATTGCAGCTAGTGGCTAGTGGTGAGGTATTGGGTTTCGGTGGTCTGTTCTTCTCTTCGTCGGGCGCTGTAGGTAGTGATGGGGTTGCTCGTGGTCGTGGTCGTATTTCAGCAGGCTCCGGTTCCGACTTCGGCTCTAGGGGTTACGAGTTGTTACTGACTATGATCTGGGCTATTGACTGTATTGAACGGGCGAAGGCGAGGAAATTGAATGGAAAATCATTGTCGATGTCGATATCAGTGCGTAGGAGGAGGACACTCGAGAGCCGGACGCGGTTATCTCGTAGTGGTCCTGGCAGCGGAGCTGTTGGAGGTGGTGGTCGTGCGTGGATCAAATTTCAGGCGTCGTTGGGGAATAATCGTTCACGGAGTTCTAATAATAATAATTCTGGTTCTGGTCCCAGATCCAGGTCTGGTTCAAGGAGGGGATGATGGAAATGGAGTTTTTTGAAAACAAACATTTATATAATCTATTTAGCGATCTTGTTTTTTTTTTTTTTTTTTTTTTGGTTTTTGGTTGGTAGGATGGCGGAGGTTTTCGTTTCTTTGTATATTGTGTTTTTAAATTTTCTTTCTTCTTATATATATAAACAAAAAGAAAAAGAATTTTTCCCTATCTTATTATTATTTATTTATTATTATTATTATTACATGCGTGATTCACTCATTTCAGATAAGCTTGCTATGTATGATTTGGAAAAAAGGAAAAGAAGAAAAAAAAGGGTACAGGCAATCAAGAATAAAAAGAAATATAATTCATAACAGGAGTACAGAGTACCTTCATACAAATAATGTAATCATACTTCATCATTCTTTCAGGTAAAGTTTCCCGTAGAAACTCAGGCCACGGGGGAATGGAAGCATTAGAAGGGGGAAAGGGGGGCGGAGCGGAGCGGGGGCAAATTCGGGGCCAACCGGAGAAACCAAATTTTTCTTTATATATATATATATATTGAAAAGTTTTTCAAGTTAAAATAATTAAAGTTAAACTTTAAAATAAGCTTGAAAGTGGAAAGTTTAACAGTTATAGTTATAGGTACTGGAGGTTACTGTGTGGAACGAACCATCACGCATGAAAGTTATACTGGAACCGTGGAATAGTTAACTAACTTATTAACTGGGAAAAAAACAAAAAAGGTTTTTTTTTACTGCTGATATGGAAATATATCAGATGGTGTTTTGGTTGGTTGGACGCTGCTATGGGCTTCATTTACTTACCATTCTGTGGGTAAAGAGAGATATTTATCTTATTTTACGGGGAGTAGGGCGGAGAGCTTTCTCTGGTCAACCGAAACCCTCCCTCACCCTTCCTTGGCCTGGGGATATTTCATGTATTAGAACAAATTTTCAGACCTTCTCATGTCATTGTTTCTTGTCTGCTTTTTTTGTGTTTTGTTTTTTTTTGGCACTGCGTTGGCGATGACTGGCATGACGTGATATAGCACAAGCCTAAAGGAAAAGAAGAAGAAGGAAGCAGCCTATGGCCCCAGGGTATGAATGCCTAGTTTGTTGGTCTAAATACCGAACCTTGGCCTCCAACCTGTTAATTCCGCCCATCCTGGCGCTTCCTGACAGTAGCAGCACTCATTGGTGCACCAGAAATCACGCCCATTATATATATAGAAGCAGTTTAGCCAATCTGGCTTCAGAGAAAGTTGTATTTAGTTCCAAGGCAGCGAAACCGAATGTCATTCTGAAAAGGGAGAGAATAGAAAAGGTCAGAGAGAAAAAAGAAAAAAGGATAAAGGATAAAGGAAAATCTGAAGAGATATTCTCATTAGTTTCCGAGAGGAGAATGGTTTGTTTGTTGCCTGGTGGAAGAAAATATGTACTGTACAGGTGAAGAAGCAGGATATAACATATATATATACATTTGTGAGAGTGAGAAGCGAGTAAAAGGGGTATCAAAAATAAAAACGCCGAGTTAGGTTAGAGGAATACTATGCATGCATCAATATCAAAAATGAACAGTATGGAGGAGAAGGGGCGGGCGTGAAGACCCTGGCTAACGAACCCCCGCTCCCAATCAATAAAAAAACAATTAACAAGGTCCGTCGATCTAATTGTCGCAATCCTCAGCCATATTTTATCACTGTTCGCCATTCGGCTTGCTTCTCGACGGTCCCTTCTCCGGACCCTGCAACAAAATCGTCTCTTTAGAGCCCAACAGCTTATCCTCAACAAGATTCGTAGAGCTGCCAAGATACCTTGACGCGACGGAGCCGACGCCGATGGCAATCAGAGGTATCGCCCGCATAGAAGGCGGAAGGCCATTTTGGATATTTGATCGTTTGACGAGTTTTGAAGCTTCAGCTTTGATCAGGTTTGCGGGCAGGCTGGTGTTGGTAGACATGGATGGGAACTTCTTGAGGATCTATCTAGTATCTAGTGGAGCAGGACCGCGCGGTAAGAAGCCCTAGTAAGCGGTTCCGGCTTGATGGATCATGGATGCTGGAATATATAACTAGAGGAGTAGCTTGTGCGAAGGGATGGGGATGGAAATGGCTATATTGTCTTTGGAGGGATTTCAGAAGCAGGCAAATCGCGGATACAAATAACCATCTGTGGGTTATCCGTACTTGTCTTGTATTCCCTGCCAGCATCTCCAGGCTACACCTGGTATGTTGCTGGCTATGACTCCCTCCTGCGAGTTGCGGCCAAGTGCCAACGCTCCGGAATTACGGTCCCAATCAGGCTAGCCCAGTACAATAAACAGCCCTAAACCTTAAAATTCTTCAATATAGATCTCCCATAGAATGAATGTATGAATGAATGAACTGCCCAAAACTGGTATACAAATATAGTAAAGGAATGTGGGTACTCATCAGTGAGTGGCAAAAAATCAAGTGATAAAACAAATAGCTCTCTAATCCAGCCAGGGTTATCAAATCCTCCAGAATATCTGTGAAATGTTTCCTTTTTGTCTTTTTTTTTTGCTTGTTAAATTGAATGAAAAGGTAGTAGCAACCTGCAAACATCAGACTATTTCTGCCACTTGGGTCAAGATTGGCGAGATTTCTGGGACAAGGCGCATGTCTGTCTCGGAGATGCGGAAACACGAAGGCATTTGGACGATGCGCTGCTGCCTTTACCACCCTTCAAAAACTTGATGAGATCAAATCTTTTACGTAGACTTCGTCAAATGTAGCGAAAAATAGAAAAATAGGCTCTATGAAAAAGCTTTAGTAACCTGCGTCTGGCAGCATTCTGGCTATAAATATTGGAGAGAATGAGGGGCGGGGGTAATACTGTCGCTTTCCTTGCTTTCCTTGCTTTCCTTTCTTTCGGCGTTTTCGGCCCTTTTGACGCTTTTTTCAATGAATTCTTTCATTGATTCAGCAGTAACTCCTTTTGCCATGCCATCACGCATGATCAAAGGACAGGCTATGCTCTAGATGAATAAGATTAGTATCGAGCTTTGATCCAAGCGGATGTTAACTCACCCTTCCAAAGACGAAGTCCTCCAACATGCGTCCAGATTCGCCAGTCTCTACTTTTTGTTCATCAGTCTCTTTATCATCTTGGGGTGATTTTGGATCGCCTTGCCAGTCTTCAAAAGTGAGGTGTGGGGGGGTTGCTTGTCGACAGTTGTATAAATAGGAAAAAAAAGAATGTGGTCCCCAACTTCATGGAAGTAATAAATGGATCAATCGGAACTTATGGCACAAGAAGGCTTCTGAGTTTTTGGGATAGTCTATCATGATCTGAAGAAGCTAAAAGAAGTAAACGCGGAGCTGCTAACGATGAATAAATATTACGGAATACTCGCATGGACATATGTTCCCATTTATGATGTCCAACACAAGTTACTGTTTGATCTGCAAAGGATGATATCCGCGGATGCAATCCAGCAGCATCTATAATAGTGCAAGGGGATTCCACTTCCAGCTCGTCCAAAAAGCGATTAACTGCAGCTCCGGTCTTTGGGATCTGGCTAAAAGTTCGAGAATTAAACTTCTGAACCAATTCCATCATGCATTCAATGACGTAGGTCAGTGGGTCTGGATGCCGCTGATTCCAGGCAAGCGTTCAGCCGATCATTATCATCTATGGTTCCTAGGTAGATCATATATTTCTGTTTGTCAGGGGCGGGGGGATCGGGATCCATAGCGAGGATTGGATGGGCAGGGATGGTAAGAAATTCGAATAGAATATAATAAAATTCAAGTGTCCAAAGAAATAGATGTGAGATTGTGCCGCATGTACTTGGAGAGAAATAGTCGCAACACAAGGTTTCCCGCCCCGTTTTATAACCTTCGAGAAAGAAAGCAGCATACACCTTTCCACTCCCCATGATACTATATTGGCATCTTCCATTGTGTATTCTTTACTCTGAAACCACTCCGCAAACTGGCAAACAATTATGTCCATTGCGTCTGAGTGTTTCAAGGAGGTAGGTTGGTAGATTCCTATCAACAGGCTCCTTCATTGATCAAAGAGGAGAGATTCGGGGGCGATTGAGTCCTTTTAGTCGAATGTCGGATGTTTTATACATATGAAAGGATTGGCCTGCAAAAATTGCAGTTATTGTTTAGTTGTGGCCAAGGGGTTTTCTTGCCTCTGCTGTTTAATTTTGCGTTGGATCCTGGGTATGCTCTTGAATCCTTGTAAGGGAATGGTAACTTCTTCTCGGGCGTGGGAGATGGGAATGAGGATTGGACAAAGGAGCGTACGAGGTAGTGGATTCGGAAAATAATGTTTAGAATTGCTCCTGTGAATGTTGCAGGGGTGCCGGGGATAGTTAATTTGCCGGCGTGAAAGCGGTGGGAATAATTTAGTGCTATTATTTCCAGAACCATTATGGAAGTTATTTTCAAGTCCTATCGGGTGCGCTTATTAGTAGCGAAACACCAACCAAATCTGAGTATTAAAGACCATTGAAGCTTTGTGTCAACGGTGCTTGGCATTTATTTGGCTTTGCCACTGAGTTATCTACATCACTATGAACAATGATCTGTTGTAAGTTTCAGGCTAGCTGGACAGCTCTTTGTGATTTGAAAGGAGTTTGATGTGTGTTATTAGTGAGTCATGGTATTGCGGACTATAAACAAAGGGTAATTGTCTCTATTGTTTGTTTCTTCTTTCATTAATTTTTTTTTTCATTGAAGTGTTTTTGGGAGTTGGTGCGAAGACCAGGTGGGCGCGAGTCCTCTTTTCTTTTGTTCTTTTGTTTCTTCTTTGTTTCTTTTTTTATATTTTTTTTGGAAGTGTTGTGCGCGGGATGGTATTGGAGATGTTTGTCTGCTGCGAAGTGTTGGATGATGTTGGAAAATGTCATTTCCAGGTAGATAACCACATGCTTGAATTGGAGGCCATGTGGAGGCTGGGGTTGGCTGGGTCGATATTAGACATGCTGGAATTGAATCCGCCTGTGAGTTTCTCAGCCTTTCAACACAAGCATTCTACACTCGCTTTCATGCTTCAGAGCGCTTGATTTGCTTGCCATGGACCATTATATCCACTGATATAGTTGTATAAGTCCTACCCAGCAGCCCTCTACCCTTTAATCTTGCTTTCCAGGAACGGGGTACCGTCAATTCCTGGCACGCCTGGGAAAAGCCTGTCGACTGTGCCACATCCTCAGCGGCGGCGATAGGAGCAATGAATCCGTATAAAAGATACTTCTTGATTATGCGGCATTCTTCACCACTGTACGGAGTATTGGAGGTTTGGATAAAGTTAATGCACTAATACCAATAAAGATTAGTCGGAGCGGTCATGGATGACAAATATATTATCTAAGCAGGGCATCTCCCCGTCGACGTCAGACCAGATCCATGGATGCCTATCCTTTCGAACAAGAACAGTCACATCTTCAACCCCAGAAATAAGAAATAAAGAAATAAGAAATAAGAAATTATCCGCTTGCTCTATACATACTCCCTATACAGAAGGCAGAGACACATAAATTACCGCCAACATGCCGCCGGCAGACCCTCTAATGAGGGCCCTGATGGAGGTCAAGGTACGATCCCACTCATCCTCCCCCCACCAAGATATATTTCCCTCGAATCGCCCACTCCGCTGCATATCAATATGCCTATTTCTACCGCATATGCCATATACAACTGCTTTACTCTCCGTTGCTATCACTCCGTGCAAAATACCCCCTTAGCCTTGCCCTCACCTTGCCCCCCCAACTAACGACCTCCCCCAACCCCCAGATGCTCGCTTCCCGTTCGCGCAAAGAAGCCGACAAAGCCAACAAGACCCGCCTAGCCGAAGAAAACAAAGCCTCACGCGCCATGAAAAACCGCGAATTCCAAATCGCCCAAATCCACTCCCAATCTGCCGTCCGCGAACACCACCGTTACGTCTCCCTGCGCTCCGAGGCCGCCGAAGCAGAGGTCCTCGTCAACGACCTAAAAGCCGCCTACAGCACCCGCGAACGCGCTCGCTCACTCGCCTACGCCTCCAAAGCGCTCGAGGGCGCCTCACGAACCATCAACCTGGAACGCGTGCTGGTGACGGCCAACTCGTTTCTGGAAAGGAGTCAGGATTTCAAGATTGCTAGTTCGGCGATTAGAGATGTGTCGCAGGGAGTGCAGGAGCAGAGTTTGGGTGGGGAGGGGAAGGAGGAGGTAGAAAAGTTGATGCAGAAGTTGGCGGATGAGGCCGGGGTGGATATGCGGGAGCATTTGGAGGCGAATGCGGCGCCGGAGGGGGAGGTTGGGGTGAGAGAGGGGGCGGGGAAGCAGAAGGAGGAGGAGGATGGGTTAGATGCGAGGTTGAGGGCGTTGAGGGCGTAGATTCCGCCTTTTTCTCTCTTTCTTTTGATTTGCCCCGGTTCTGTTTGGCAGTTTTCTATGGCTCGCATGTATACTTCGATGTGTGGATTATCAACGCCCCCTGCATCTCCCCCGCCTGGCCGTTCTCTTCGAAACCCGATCCTTTCCTCCCCGACCGTGCTCAGGAGCGTCAGAGCGCCCTTGTACCCCTCTCTTTTACTTCTAGATCACAAATCCTTATACGCAACCTTACCTCGCGTTACTGTACCGACCCTCTAACGATTATCCTAACGAGCCAGCATCCTTACCATTCCGTTTTTCGCTTCTTTTTGTCATTTATCATACCTTGTCCAGAAACTTTTATGTATTTCCTATCGTCCTTTTTCTTCACTTTCCTTTCTGTTTGCTAAAGGTGTTTACTGGCGATTGTATGAGGGATTGCTTGTTTTGGGCATGTTTTGCGGAACAATGAGTATTTAACTTTCCCGTTTGCTCCCCATCTGATGGATGCGATCTAGAACGAATGTTTGATTAGCTATATACTCCGTATATGTATTGCATACGTGGAAAAATAAAGAAAAACGAAATGTTGGAAGTTATCATTCCATGGGCTCGAAACGAATAACTATTTAAAAAGGAGACAGAGAAAATAGGCAGTAAATAAGCCTTGTCTATATAATGCCATAGTATTTTATCAAACACGACATGAGACGACATGGGTATGCAAAAAACATTAAGCAAAGCTTTTAATTCATCATGAGCATAATCTTGTCGCTGAAAGTAAAAAAGAGAAAGAAAGGAAACGAGAATGAAAATGAAGATGCAATATATACCCCGTCCCATCCAAACACCACATGCTCACATTCTCACACCCCCTCCCATCTCAAATCCCCATATCCATCGTATCATCCCCTCCATTACTAACCCCAACCCCCTCCACACCCTCCGCATTCTCAGGCAGCACAACCCCCCTCCCTCTCCCCGCCAACAACTCCCTCCTCACCTCCGGCCCAATATCCTTATGCCCCCTCACCAGCAACAGATCCAACAACGCCTCCCGCTGATCCTCCGTAATATCATTCCGATACCGCTGCGCAAACACAAGCAACGACTGATGCCACAGGACGGGCAGTTTATAATTCTTCGCCGCGGCCGCCTGTGCCGCGTCGGTCATGTCTGCATCACCGTTGCCGGCTTCCTGTTGTTGTTGCAGTGGTTCTGTAGCCCGAAAGCGCAGGAAATGAAACACAAGCGCATCGATAACTTTATACGGCAGTGCATATTTCTTCTCGAGAAAAACGCGGATGAACATATTCAGCGCCCCCGTCCCCTCAGACGAGAGGGCCGACGCCGTCTTCTCCGCTGCCATGTCGCACAGACGCAGCAGGGCCGCGGCGGAATGTAACACAGGTATCGAGACGCGGGTAATAACGCTGGAGACGATATGTGCTTCGCGCAGCGTGCATGTACCCGATTGCACCAGCGGGAAGAGGAACCCCTTGAAGAAGCAGGCAGGTTTGTAGAGGGCCTTTTTCAACGCGTTGTATATGTGTACGTGCAGTTTTTTGGTTTCGTGGATGTCGTCGCGGACGCGGTCGAGGAGGACGGTGTTGATGAATTCTTGGGCGATGAGGGGTTTGCCGGAGATGAAGATGCGGGTGGCGGCGTAGACAGCGTTGGGGGTCCAGTTTTCGGGCTGGGTGATTTCGAGGAGGGTTTGCCATTGGGGGAGGGTTGGGAGTATTTTGAAGGGTTTGGGGAGCGGGCCGGATTTGTAGCGGGAGAGGAGGAAGCCGACTCTGTAGTTTGTATGTTAGGAGTTTTATTTGGGATTTTGTTCTTGTTTGTTGGGGGTCAACTTACCTCTGGTAGACCTCTACAGCTTTTGCGGGGAGTTCAACAGCATCTTCCATTGCGCCGCCTCCCAAAACCTGAGGCTGGCCACCTTTTTCAGCTTCGTATGCGGCGATTTTCTCAAGAATTAAATCTGCCAAGTTGGTGGTCTGTCCTTGCTCTTCGCCATCCGAATTGCGGGGGTTGAATATGGGATCTTCTTCGCCGCGGGGCACGAATTTATGGAACGTATCAAGGTCATTGGGGTCAACTTCCTAGAAATAGAAATGTGTGTCAGTCATGAGCAACACCTAGAATTAATTCTCCAAAAAATGTAAAATACAATATACATACCACTTCCTCAATCTCCTCCTCAACATCCCCCCACACCTCCTCGCCATATTGATCCGCATCATCGTCCCCATCCTCCTCCTCCTCAGCGCCAAATCTGGACTCGAAATCAAAAGCCGTGCTTCTCTTTATTCCCGCAGCAGCCAATGCAACACGGGATTCTTCCGCATCCTCGTCTGCCAGATCCTGGCCTATTTGCAGGATCTTCTTTGAAGTCTTTGAATCGAGGTAATGGTCTCTATCGTCCTCGTCTGAGCGGGACTTTCGCTTCGCCGACTTTGTGCGTAAATGACCGGTTGAAAGGATATCATCTGCGAGCGGCACATGTCTGCGCTCAGTAGTAGTAGTAGCCTTTGGCATAGTTTCTAGTTCTCCTTCTTTCTCTCTTTCAATGGTTCTATTTATGGCCTGTTAAAGGACCCGGAAGCAGGCTTGGCTTCCCTTTGAGTCACAGGATGATATCCTCAATTTAGCATATAAAGAGAATCCCGCATATAAAGAGACTGCAATAAAGAGGCAGGTTGTCTATTGTAGATACAAAGTGTAGTCTGAGCCTTCTTCTTTTTGTAGGTTTTGACAAAAATTGTGGGCAGCAGTGAAGTCATGTGATTTCAGATAAAAGATAGACAGATGACTCAGCAACACACTCGCCCAAATGGTCTGGTCAATATCAAGTAGCCAATCACAGTTTCCAATAACTGTCCATAAATAGTATAGTCTGCACAATCACACCAATATTTGATCCACACCTTTCCCCACCACTTTCCTTATCCAGCAACATCTACAAATTACGCTAAACTGTCTTTGTTTACCCTATCCTTGGAACCTCCCTAGCCTATTCCTAAATCCGGTAATATATCCCTGTTTCCAAGCTTCGAATTTCTCATTTCGGGCTGGCGCCTAAACCTTATATAAGCCGCCATGAATCCCGCCTTTCCTAATCAGTCTTCGTCTTCTTTGTCCAATAACGGCAATATCAACGTCAACCCAGAGAATAATAGCTACAACAGCTATAACAACAGCTATACCAGCAACTATACAAGCTACGAGGACGGCCAGCAGGGCTGTATCGCTTCCCAAGACCTTCTCTTGCCCAATATCCTCGAGCGCGCAAACGCCAGTCGGAATAGCTTTGGCTTTTCTTTCGAAGGATACCAACAGCCCGAACTGCATGGTATTCCCGGGTTGACAACAACAGGTTACATCGTCGAAGCCCCAGTCACTACTGCAAGTTGGCAGCAGCAGCAACCTGCTCTTTGATTGTCGATTGTTTCAGGGCAGGGGACAATAACAATTCCCAGCCCTACGCAGCAGCAGCAGCCCGGTGCAAACCAATCCCCACCAACACCGGTAGACCAGACTCCCTCCGCCCGGAGCAGGGCCCCGTCCCGTCCTCACGCCAGAAGACAGAGGAGCTTGTGGGCACAAGAAGTACAGCAATTTGAGCAGCAGCCGCGTTGGGGGTGCGTGCATTGCAGTAGTGAGGCCAATTACTCCAGGCCCCTGACCCTGGAGAGACACCACGGACGGCACCACCCAGACCAACCGTACGAGCCGTTTTCGTGCTGCATGAACAATCCACATGTGAGAATTCCAGTACGAATGAAGATACTACCGATCACAACTATGATTAATGTCACTGACTGTCTGTTTGTCTCTACAGTTACCAGCACCGCGCCAACTCAGCCCACATTTGGGCAGGGCTATCACGGACGCGCAGTCCCAGGGACATAGACTTCCCTACGTGTCCGCCAACAGCAGCCGGTATTACCTACCGTAACTCCCCCGCGCGTGTACGGTGAATTGGGGAGAATTCGATTTCAGCGGCGATCAAACACGACTCCACGCCCCAATCAACCCAATCTGATAACCTTCGTGGGGGCATTGGGTGTTGTGTTACGGCTCTAGTTTCGTTGCTGCAGGAAGACAAGGGACTAAGCATTCGAAGGTCGTGGGTTGGCCGTCGTATCGTGTACAATATATTTGGCCCCGTCAAGCGGCCGAGGCATTACTTGCAGGCGCTGGTTTATCTTATTATTTCTCTGCTTTTGTGCTGCGCTGTATCGTTGGCCTCGAACTCTACAAACGTAGATTAGAAAGTCACTGACGAGAGCGACGGCTCTTGATCAGGTTGGTAGCCTCTGCGTTGCTGGGTTTCATGTTTAGATGACATCTGTACCTTGTTAAATCTATGATGCTATGCTGTTGCTATGCTGTTGCTAATAAACAAACTCTCAATTCCCACACAGACAAGCAAACAAACAAATTCTCCAAAGATCCACCATATCTACCAACTGCATAGCAACCTGAACATTCTATCGCCATGGCGTCACTATCTCAACCTCCCAATCCCTCCCTCCCCACAGCATCCTCTTCAACACCTCCCACCGTCAACCCTTCCTTAACCACCAACAACCCCATTGATGCCAAACAGACTCCTCCTCCTACCAAACCCTCTTCTACAAATATGAACAACGACCCCTCAACCCAAAATGGCCGTGCAAAGAGAAACAAACGTGACAGTCGTAAGAAACGCGAAGCCAAAGGCAACTCTGAGGGAGCGCCAGATGCTCCAGTTTCTGTACCCCGCGAAAAGAAACCCACCACCTCGTCCTCCAGCTCTGCCATTCCTTCCTCCGAGCTTACAATGCTCATGCCAATCCACCTGGCAGATCCACGACCAACAGACGTTCTACCTCCCAGACCACGACAGATGAACTTCTCCTGTGAAAAGCACTCAGAGCTACTAGGCCAGTCATGGAAGTTTTATGAGATTGCCGATAAGTATGTTCAGGGTCCTCAATGCCAAACATCCTTTTGATGGATATGAAAATGACATGAACAAATTTCTCTCTCAGATTAAGCAACAGAAACGGCTTCCGTTACACCTACGCCGCCATGGATCCTTCCTTCCCACACATAAAATACCGCCAAACAGATGTACCCCCTTACTACTCCCGCTTCAGCTTCGAAGACTCCCCCGCAGCCATCTCATTCACTGAAGACGGCCTGGCCGTAACCACAAACGAACCCTGGCACTCCGCGCGAGCCAACGTCTGCGCCCGCGAAGGCTCCTATTACTACGAAGCACGTGTGATCAGTGGGATTGTCAAGGGCTCACAGCAGACGCCCAGCGGCTCGCCGCGGGGTAACATCCGGCTTGGTTTCGCGCGTCGTGAGGCGGATCTGGACGTTAATGTTGGCGTAGACTGTTACGGTTATGGTATTCGCGACGTGAACGGGGAAGTCGTCAACCGGATGCGGTGTGAATATTTCTTTCCAAAGGACGAAGCTATAAACGAAGGCGACGTGGTTGGTATGCTCATCACGCTACCGCCGCTATGGCTACACAAGAAAATTGTAGAGGGTACGTATGATCCGTCCGTCGATGGCGATGGCAGCAACACAAGCACAAGCACAACCGCAATTCTCCCACCAGCCCCCAACCTAATCCGCGACCGCATCCCCTTCCACCTAAAAGCCGACTTCCTCTACCAACAATCCCACGTCTACCCCTCCAAACACCTGCGCGACTACGCCTTCAACCTCAAAGAAACACCCACCTACGGCGTCCCCTCCCCGACAAACACCGAAGACCCCTCCCTCCGCACCTTACCAGGCTCAAGTATAACAATTTTCAAAAATGGCGTTAAAATGGGTACCCCATTTCGCGACCTGTACGCATTCCTCCCGCCCGCCTCGCGCGCGACACAGGCGAGTAATAACCTCGGTGTCGGCGAGAGGGAGAATGCGGATGATGGGATGATTGGCTATTTTCCTGTTGTTAGCTGTCATGGGGGTGGGGCGGTGGAGGCGCGGTTTGAAGGGCCGTGGTGGGTTGGGCCGCCAGCAATAACTACTGAAGAGGACAGTAAGGCCCAGGGACAGGTTATTAAGGGCTTTGGGGAGAGATATGATGAGCAGATTGTCGAGGACGTGCTTGCGGATATTGTGGATGAGATCGAGGCGACGTTTAATGGGTGGGGTGGTGATGGGACTACTGCTCCAGCCGCGACGGCGACTGATGCGGCGACGGCGGTGGATATGGCTGTGAATGCGGCTGTTGGCGCTGGTGTTGCTGGGGCGGCGGCCGCGGCCGCGGCAAGTGTGCTTATGGATGATGGTGCGAGTGTGAGTGTTAGTATTGGTACACCGCAGCAGGGGTCTGTGACAGGGGAGACGGCGGTGTCGGAGGATGTGGAGATGGGGATGTAGGGGGTTGGCAATTCGTTATTACTGTAATATACCTAGATACAGCTTCTCTACGGCTGATGATGAAGATGATGAGAAGTGAGAAAAAAGTGGAAAAGGAGAAAGATTGATAGAAAGCCCTTGTGTGTTATATATGAATGAAAAGAGAATCCTGGTTTTTCTACCGAAGCATTTTAGTCTTTGGTTGAATATCCTGACGTTTAAAAGTGAAAAAATGAAGTGAAGCCTCATTTTCTAATGTAGTCATACAAGTCTGTTTCCATCTTACTTCTCCACTATATATATATATACAAAATCCCCGAATAATCATACAATTATCCTTTCCCCGCAATACGCCAGAAAACACCAAACCTCTACATACCCTCTACTCCCTTCCCATCCCCTCTAGCATCTCTCCAACGTTTAACACCATCTCATCATCGCCAAACTGTCCGATGACCTGTATACCCACGGGCCCTATTCCATCATTATCTCCACCCCCGCTCAATCCCCGCACCTGCACCGGCACACTGAGTGCCGGCAATCCCGCTAAACTCGCCGGAACCGTAAAAACATCATTCATATACATCTCAACCGTGCTTGCATTCTTCAGAGACTCAATCGTAGGCGGTAGAGTAGGCGCAGTGGGTACGACAAGCACATCAACGCCAATCATCTTCTCCTTCCCATCCACCTCCACATCTGTAGCCGGCAACAGAGGATTGGCCAACTTAAACACCCTCTCAAAATCCACCTGCACAAGTCTCCTCACCCTCTGGGCCTGCAAGAAATAATTATCAATCGCATCCGCACTGAGCGAAAACGCACCGAGCAAAATGCGCCGCTTAACCTCGTTGCTAAGCCCTTTCCCGCGCGTGCTAGCGTATAGATACCCACCAGGTCCTGCATTATCAGGAACATCGGCGTCGCGGGTCCCGTAGCGGACGCCGTCGTACCGGGCTAGATTCGAGGACGCTTCGGCGGGGGCGAGGACGTAGTAGGCGGCCAGCGCTTGTTTAGTAGCGGGGAGGGAGACGGGGTGGATGGTGTGACCCTGTTGTTGTAGTTGGGTTATGCTGCGCTGCCAGGCTGTGCGGACGGTGGGGGAGAGTTCGTGGATGTTGTATTCAGTGGGGATGCCGATGCGGAGGGAAGATGAGGAGCGGCGGGTTGTTGAGGCGTTGTGGATGGCGGTGGTGAGGCGGGCGCGGGTTGTTGGGGGGAGGTTTGTAGGGTCGTGGGGGTCTGGGTGGTTTATTGTTTCTGGGACGGGCTGTTAGGAGGGTATGGTTTTTGTTTTTGGGGGTTGGGGGACTGGGGCGTACTGAAGACTTCGCGGATGATGGAGATGTTTGATCCAAGCAAGCCAACTGTATCTAGAGAATTTGCATAGGCTACCACACCCCATCGTGAAACAAGGCCGTATGAGGGTTTGAATCCGAAAATCCCTGTGTATGCGGCGGGGAGCCGTACAGAACCTCCCGTATCTGTTCCCAATGCGCTACACATTGAATGAGTCGAGAAGTTTCAGTGTGTAAGTAGACAGGCAGTTTGAACATACGCATAACATTGGCCCGTTGCAACAGCAATAGCACTGCCCCCCGAGCTCCCCCCAGGGGAGATTGGCTCCCTTCCAGCTTCTGCTATATTGCTGACTGGCCCGAAATGTGAATGCATGGAATGGGACCTTTCAAGCGTAAGTTAATAAATCCCTAAGCTCTCTAGTTACATATTTGCCTCGAGCTTACCCCATGCCAAACTCATCCAGGTTTGTTTTGCCCGCCACTATCGCCCCGGCCTTTTCCAGAGATTCCACCACCGTGGCATTGAAAGGACTGGTATATGTTTCGAGGATTCTTGAGGCGCAAGTTGTGCGCATGTCGCGGGTGCATATATTATCTTTGATTGCAACCAATTTGCCGTCCAATGGCGATTTCAAGGCCCCTATAAGCAGGAATATATTAGAGGAAATCCATGCATAATATATCGGAGAGGCGGCACACCTTTCTCCCTCCGAGTCTCCGCATCCCGCACCCGGTCCCGCCATGGTCCCGCCTGTTGCAGGGGGGTTATGAAGGCATTGAGGCTGGCGTACGTCTTCTGGTTAGCAAAACATCTTTCAGCTTCGCGCAGAAGGGACATTTATGTCTCTGCAGCGAAGAATTGGGAGATATATTTAAAGTATCTATTATCAATTCGTTCTATCAATCATGTAATTGTATACAAGCTGTATCTTGAGTTGATGGAGGTTTAAATGACGGAGATAAGATATTCCGCCTAGGCTTAGTCAACACGGTCACCTGATGCCACTGAGCCCTAATCGCCTGCCCCCCCCATCTCGCTCTCCTTTTCTGCTAAAATGTCTGATGATTATTAAAGACTATTAAAGACAGGAGCAGGATGTCTTAATATTGTTTGGAGATACAAAGATGCCGGATATATTCTCATGACGGACATAGAACTGTACTCGCAGGGTGGCAGTGCGTAATATTAATAGCACACCTGAAACTACCCCACCATGGACACTAACACAGCCTCACTAAACGTACTTTTTCTCAATATCTCCCCCTCGATATTGTTCTTTTGGCATCGGGACCACTTTTTTGCTATATTTTTTATATTTTTGAGCTGCCTGCCTGTTACTTAGTATTATAAATCCATGCTAGATCCATATACATTTAGTTTGATGCTTTAGGCATATAATTGAACCTGTTTCCACTGCAATGGATCCCCTAACCATTGTGGAGTTGATTTTGCTCTCAGGAGAAATTATCGGTATCTGCTACACCTACGGCTGTGCTGTTTCTAATGCCCCAGAAGATTTGCGGAAATTAGTTGAGGAAACTACCTCCTTGAGCGGAATCTTCGTGGCAATCCAGGGCCTGGTCAACGCAGACAGATTTGCCGCCAGGCAAAAGGAACCGCTGTCCAATTCCCTCACAGAATGCCAGACCACACTACGGAAGCTAAAAGATATCCTACAATCTATAGAACCCGGCCCAAAGAAGAAGAAGATGGGGGTCATGAAGAGGCTTCTCTGGCCGCTGAAACAAGCTGAAACCAAAGAAATTTTGGAAACTTTAGGGCGACATAAGAGCTCACTGAATTTGCTTCTAGCTCTTGAAGCTACACTAGAGGCCCAGCAAACACAGATTGTCTTGTATGAACTTCAACAGGCACTTCTAGATGACCGAGACGGGCGGAAATGTCGTGAAGTTACGGAGCGCCGGAGACAGGTATATCAGTGGCTTTGCGCCATTGACCACGAGGCCATACATGATCGCGCTTCTTCAGAGTACTCGCCAGGGACAGGCGCCTGGGTTTTGAACAGTGAGCAGTTGCGGTGCTGGCTCTTTGGGGAGCACCACCTTTTATGGATTCATGGAATTCCAGGATCTGGCAAAACAGTGTTGATGAGCACAATCTTGAACCAGTGTCTTCTACCCAAAGCCTCTGAGAAACTTGTCGTTGCTTATTACTACTGTGACTTTCGGAGTCATGACAGCTGTCGCCCGGAATCTGTCGTTGGAGCCATTATTCTTCAGATTTGTCAGGTTTTACCTTCTTTTCCCGCAGATGTAGAGGACTCATTTGCACGTCATATTGGCAAGGACGGCAAGGCAGCACCTCCAAGCTTGGAAGAATTGGAGGTATTGCTGGGACAAGTTCTGCCTCTCGTGCCGAGTATCACAATTGCTGTGGATGCGCTGGATGAATGCCACGAGAGAGAAACACTGGCCAAAATACTTAGGAACTTATCCTCTAACGCCTCAACTCCGGTCAAAGTTATAGTCTCCAGCCGTAGGGAGGTTGACATTGTTCGATTCCTGAAGGACCAGCCCAGCATGTCAACGCAGAGCAAGGATGCTGATGAAGATATCCATCAGTATATCCGTTCCACAATGAAACTCAGGCCAAGACTACAGAAACTGAGTCAGGCGTTGCAAGAACACATAGTGGACACTCTGACCAAGGGCGCATGCGGAATGTATGTTGATTCAAAATGATCTATATTATGGCAAACTTGCAACCAAAGCTCCCTTTATTTTCTAACAAGCATCCTTTCTTCCAGGTTCCGCTGGGTGAAATGTCAGCTCGACGAACTCAGCCGCCTCCGAACCGACGGCGCCATCAAATCCGCCCTCCGCGGCCTTCCCCGCGATCTCGACGAAACTTATGAGCGAATCCTTAGCCGCATCTCCGAACCCGACATCCCCCTCGCACGACAAGCACTCCTCTGGCTCGTCCACTCCAGCCGGCCCCTCACTCTCTCTGAACTGGCCGAAGGCGCCGTCCTCCAACCCAACATCACCACTCTAGACCCAGAAGATAAACTGCGTGACCCCGAAGACATCCTAGAGGTTTGCGGCTCTCTCGTCTCCGTCGACGACCCGCACATCGTCCTCGCCCATAACTCCGTACGGGACTACCTCCTCTCATCCCGCGCCGCAAGCAACCTACCAATCTTCCACCTTCCCGAATCCCGCTGCCTCGCCGAACTCGCCACGCTCTGCCTAACCTACCTCCTCCTAACCTCCTTCAGCGCAGGGCCCTGTCTAACACCGGAAGACATGACAGCCCGCCTAACCACCTGGCCACTGCTCCAGTACATCTCACACAACTGGGCCGATCACGCCCGCCCATACCTCAACCCATCCCAAAACCCAACCCTCCACACCCTAGCCACAGCTTTATTCGCAGACCCCCCAACCCCCTACTTCTTCTCCTGGGTGCAGATCCTCTTCATACACCCTCGCCGCCTGCAAAGGACATACAACCTCTATCCCCGCACTGGCACGCCACTATACTACGCGACATCCTTCGCGCTCACATCCGTAGTCGAGCACCTGCTCGCTCAAGGCAGCGATGTCAACGCTCCAGGCGGTCGCGTGGGCGGGACACCGCTACATGCAGCATGCTGGCGCGTGCAGATTGATATAATACGCCTCTTGCTGCGGTCGGGAGCCGAGTTGGATGTGGTGGATAGGAACGGGCAGACGGCGGTGGACATGGCGGAGACTATGGTGGGGAATGTGGAAGTTGCGACGGTGTTTCGGGAGGAGGGGGGAGTTGTGTTGGGCTCTTGTAATGGAAGAGAACGTGGTCATGGGCGGGGAGTTGTCAATGGGAAAATACCGAAGTATAGGACTAAGTGGAAGCCGAGGGTTATTCGATGACGGGGAGAAAAATAGGGCAGGCGTATATATTTGATTTAGCCTGTTCTTTCGTATATTTTTACCTTTTAGGTGTTACGAACGCCAAATATATCAAAAACAGGCAGAAATAAAATTACTCGGGGGGTCTCCCGCTCCACTCACTTGGATCTGCATATTTAAAGCTCGAAATATACATCCCCCCCGAAACTGCGCATTTTCTATTGTTTTCTATGTAATATTATATACCTGATTAGATAATGTTTCAGCTTCCTCTAGTTATCCCCTTTTTTATATGGCCTCTTCTCTGGAAAGGGGGGTCTCGGAATCTTTGCCGCCGTAGCACAGATCATGACTCCGCGCTCATATTGAGTTCATATATTCTTCTACAGAGGATTTTCACGTATTATTAGCGTCTCAGTCCACACAGTCATATCGTATAAATACACGTATATATTGTGTATGGTATTAGGATCATAGTTTAGAATAAACATAATATTTAAACATCTGGCAATATTATAATAGAGGGCGTAACTCCGATCCAAACGCGCCACAGCGACTTGCCCAATATCTTCGTAAAGAAATTGAGATATTGCAACAGGGCGTTTCCTTCTACCCTTCATGTTGCTAGAAGTTCAATATCCCATTAATTCTCCGTAATTATCATCGAGCCCATTGAATTAGGGCAAGGGAACCCTGTGATTCCCTCAGCTTAGTCATTCTGAACGTTTTGATATTGACAAATTTCTGAAGCACATACGAATAATTCGGTGATTTGCATATGTGAATATGATCAGGGGTTTATTGAAAGGGGCTATATGCAGTAGTATGACAATTTTTGCAGTTGTTGTGTTGAAAGAGTATGAAAACCCTGCCGAGTGGAGCTAAATTTCCCTTTCCACAATCCCGAGGCTAAAATCCCGCCGACGTCATCCCGCCAGTTCTGCATCTCCTCGATTATTTTCCACCACCAACCAACACCACCCTCTTACACCCCAATGCTCTGACTTGCTAGAAACCTATAACCATGTTTTCTGCTAGAGCCGCTCTGCGCCTGTCAGGCCAATTGAAGCCTGCTAGTGGCATCAACCCTACCCGCGCGATTCCTGCGTGCAATGCGTCCTTCAAACTCTCCCTGGACCGCCGACGGTATATCTCCGCCTACGGCTACACCCAGGCCAAAGCGTTAGTCTACAGCAACTACGGCGAACCCAAAGATGTCTTAAGGTTACTATCCTCCTCCTCCTCCTCCTCCTCCTCCTCAGTCACAGCCTCTATGCTAATCCAGCTGTTAACATACTTCCAACAGCCTACACTCCTACTCCATCTCCCCCCCGCACAACACCCAAGTCAACGTCCGCCTCCTCACCGCCCCCCTCAACCCGGCCGACATCAACCAAATCCAAGGCGTCTACCCTTCAAAACCCACCTTCACCACAGCCCTCGGCACATCCACCCCATCGACCATCGGCGGCAACGAAGCCGCCTTCGAAGTCATTTCAACCGGCTCAGGCGTCAAAACTCTCACAAAGGGCGACTGGGTAATCATGAAGCGAACGGGTATGGGCACATGGCGCACCCACGCACAATTCGACGAGGCATCCCTGATAAAAATCGAAGACCGCAGCAACCTTACACCGCTGCAGGTCGGCACCGTCGGCGTTAACCCCGTCACCGCCTACCGAATGCTGAAGGATTTCTGCGAGTGGGACTGGGTGGGTAAACCGGGAGAGGAATGGGCGATTCAGAACGGGGCGAACTCCGGCGTAGGGCGCGCGGTCATCCAGCTCGCGCGGGAGTGGGGCATTAAGACGCTTAACGTCATTCGTGAGCGGGATACGCCCGCGGAGACGGAGGCTTTGAAGAATGACCTGCTAGCCCTGGGCGCGACGGCTGTCGTGACGGAGTCGCAACTCCTCTCGTCCAAGACGTTCCGTGAGATTGTGCACGAGGTGACGCGGCAGGGTAAAGAGCCCATTCGCCTCGCGCTGAATTGCGTGGGTGGGTCCAGCGCGACGGCGATGTTGAAGGTGCTCGCGCCCGACTCGCGCATGGTCACGTATGGAGCTATGGCGAAACAGCCGCTGACGTTGCCGTCAGGACTGTTGATTTTTAAGAATTTGGTACTGAATGGGTTTTGGGTGTCGAAGTGGAGTGATAAGAATCCGTCGCTGAAGACGGACACGGTTAATGATATTTTGAGGTTGACGAGGGCGGGGAAGTTTAAGGATATACCCGTGCAGGAGGTGAAGTGGCGGTGGGAGACTGGGGCGGCGGAGTTGGCGGGTGAGGTGCAGGGGACGTTGAGCGGGAAGAGGAGTGGGAAGAGCGTGTTTGTTTATGAGGGGGATTAGGTGGAAGTGATGGTTTTAGGACTTTGTACGCTTGAGTGTTGGGAAAACGATTTTCCCATTTTTGATGATGTTGTGTTTCTGTAAATTTATATGTAATGTATATGAACACCCACCCACCTGAAGAAAATTCATTAAGTCTGTTTACCATTTGTTCTCTATTTATGTTGGACAGGCCAGCATGGGGGCCAAATGGAAGAAACTAGGCTGGAAAAAAAGCAGAAAAATGGGAACAAGTCCATTCATTATCTCTTTGATTGAGCCTGCTCTCTGTAATTATGATATTCTATATCTAATGGTATAACAGCTTAATAAACCCCAAAAACGGCCAAAATGCATCAAATCACATCCAAGTTTATTAGATGAACCCTTCATAAATCCAATACGCACATATATATATATCTATATATCACCCGAAAGGAAAAATATGAATATCAATTCAAACTCCGCAATCTTGAACCCAAAACAAACACAAAAAAGAAAAAAGCAACCACTGCTACACATCCCCTTTCTTACAACCCCAGTTCTCCTCCACCCACCCTACAACAACAGACGTCAACGTCTCCCCCTCCAAAAACACATCCGTATCCCTCTCAATATCAACATCCCACCCCACAAACTTAAACGCCAGCTCCATCCACGGCTCGATGAAGTCGACGTAGACGAGGTCGACTGTTTCAGGGTCTACTGTGTCTGCGTCTGCGTCTGCGGATGAGGAGGAGGAGGTGGAGGAGGAGGAAGAGGGTGCAGGAATAAGCGCCTGAAAGCAATTTGGTACGCGGTAGAAATTTATGGGAGAGTGGATTGTATCGTCGCCGTCTTCACCTGCGTCGTCTTTTGTTGTGTAGCCCGGGAGGCGGGTGAGGGCTGGTTGCTTGTGTTCATCGTCATCGTTGTCGTGGGTGATGGAGGAGGAGAAGGAGAGTGGAATTTGATCCGGCGCGGATATCAGTATGCCTTTCTGATCATCATTATCATCGCCGTCGTTGACGATGATGTCATGAGATATCTTCTGCTGCTCAGGCGGGGATAGGAAAGCCGATGCTGACACAGTCGACTGCGGCATGTCTGCAAGGATTTTCATCTGCCGATTCAGAACCTCCAGGACCTGCTTCGCTTTTTCATACGGCACGTCCTTAGTATAGCGAAAGCCAGATGTGAAGGGTGATAGCATGAACGCCGTATCCTGCGTGAAGGGGCCCTTAAAGATATCAAAGCGGAGAGCACCGGTGTTGACGATGGCCATGCCAGACTTGTTAGCGCGTAACCCTGCACGTAAGCTGTCGGGCAGAACCTGCTTCTCCAGCCAGGTATATATACTTGCGTTGTGGGGATATGGAACGCGCGACATCCACAGGTCATGCGGCGTGCAGCCATAAATGTGGTCGAGGTTTAGCTCGTGTCTAGCCCTCTCGATCATTTTGGAGACGTTCTTGCCTTGTTCGGTGGGGAAGGTGGTTTCGTTCAGGCCGGTGTGGTGGTAGAAGGACCAGAGGTTATTATCGATGTATTTGCGGGTGAAGGATGGGTTGGCTGCTGTGGATGGTGGCTTCTTGCCGCCCGCCGACAAGCCGCTGATGGAAGCGAAGCCGATGGTTTCCATGAACCGGCCACTGGCGATCCCGTATGCCTTCTCGTCGTACTTGGTGTAGTCTCGGATATGCTGGTGACCCCCAAAGAACTGGATCGGGGTGTCCCAATGCATGCCCCGGATTTCTTTGTAGATGGTTAAATATTCCTTCGATTCAACAGGAACATGCCCAACGACGAGGAAGAGGTCGACATCTTTGTCTTGAATGGCGTCTTGGAACCACTGTTCCTTGACAGTTTCCTCGACAGGTTGTACGACGGTATTATTATAGTTCTGCTTGAAATCGAACAAAAACCCAAACGCCACGATACGAATGCCCTGCTTCTCTGTGGTAAACTTCTTGAAACGAGGGGCCAAGGGGACGCGCTCTCCCGAGTGGGGATCCATGATATCGATATTCGAGGAGAGATAGTTGCCCTTGAAATTGGGGACCGTTATTAGGTATTCGTCCTCGGACGAATTCTTTTGATAGAGCTCATGGTTGCCGGAGCAGAGGACGTCTATATGTTGTTGCTTGAATATGTCTGCGGTATAGAGTCCCTTTGGCTCTGAGCTGTCGTAGAGCCCGTTTCCTTCTACTCTATCGCCAGTGTCTATCAGGAGTAAGTCGGCCCCCTCAGCTTCAACCTTCTCACGGATATGATTGGCGAATGAGATGTAGTCTCCCCAGTCCGCGGCGTATGAGGCTCTATTTAAAAACGAGTAGTTAGTCTTGTCTATTCTCGCCAAACAACAAGGATTGCCCGTCCGTCTTACTCTCGAAGATGCCCACCAAGCCAGCCGTGAGTGTCAGTTGTATGGAGGAAGTTAAGCTGGCCAAAGGTGAGATTCCGCATGGGGGCGGGGATGGGTTTAGGAGCTGATGGTTGCGCCGCAAGTGCGGAGCTGGACAGCCCCAGCAGGGCAAGGAATAGCGAGTTCATGACTACTCGCGCAAGCAGCTACGGTAAGAATAACATAACACAGTGTAAATTATCTCTATATATTAAACATAATAACAGATCTTTCTGTCTGTATTTGATGTGTAGGTATCTATAAATGACTGGGACGTTGATATCAATAGCAAGATAGGCAATGATGCTGCCTTAAGGTTGTTGGTACCGTCTAACTGTAAATGGTAGTGCTGCAATTACTAATCGCCCAGAGTAGAACAGCGTCGCCAAGGGGTGGATCCACATATCTGTTTTTGGTTTCTCAATCCATGGTTCACCCATCTCATTGCCTAATCTGGACAGCTCGTTGACCCAAACGGGAAATCCCATCAACTGTTGGGTATATCACGTGATCCTTTCCCGCTTGCTGAGTCAGCCCAACAAGTCCGGCGCCAAGATTGCCTAATCCGGAAATATACAACAACATCTCATCGTTTTCTTTCTCACCGGGCGGCTTTTATATACCATTTTGTTTTCTTGCGCTTCAATTCTCCCGCTTGCTCTCTGTTGGTATCTCCTCTTCTCTGGGGCTGTAGCTAGCTGGAACTTTTTTGCTGTATCGCTATTACTGCTTTTAATTAATATTCCTCCTCTTCCAATGGCTGCCCCAAGACTTCTTAGACCAGCTTCACGCTTGGTATCCACACGCCTCTGCTCCGCTCCCCTCCGCTCAGCTTTCAAGCCGGCAATATGCTCTGCTTCAGTTCTCCAGCGACGGACATATGCGACCCCAAGCGGGACCAAAGAAGTTACAGTCAGAGATGCCCTCAATGATGCTCTCGCAGAGGAACTCAAGCTCAATGAGAAAGTGTTTATCCTGGGAGAGGAGGTTGCACAATATAACGGAGCGTTAGTGGTTCTTTTCCTTTATATTTTTACATATACATATATTAAAACGATCCTAACTCCTTTCCGCCATTCAGGTACAAGGTAACAAAAGGCCTGCTGGACCGATTCGGCCCCAAGAGAGTCATCGATACCCCCATCACAGAAGCTGGATTTTGCGGTTTGGCAGTTGGGGCTGCGTTAGCTGGCTTACACCCAGTGGTGAGTGATACAGAGCAGAGCTTGGATATTTGATGATTTAGAAAAAGCATATGCTTATCCATAATTTTGATATAGTGCGAATTCATGACCTTCAACTTTGCCATGCAGGCAATCGACCATATCGTCAACTCCGCGGCCAAAACGCACTATATGTCCGGCGGTATCCAACCATGTAATATTACTTTCAGAGGCCCCAACGGCTTTGCTTCTGGTGTTGCTGCCCAACACTCCCAGGATTATTCCGCCTGGTACGGATCCATCCCCGGCCTCAAGGTGGTCACTCCGTGGAGCGCCGAAGATGCCAAGGGACTCCTCAAAGCCGCCATCCGCGACCCTAATCCAGTTGTATTCCTCGAGAACGAGTAAGTATACCAAATATACCCGCGTACCAACTGCTGAAAACTAACCAAACTCACTCCCACCCCCCCAGACTCATGTACGGCGAAGCCTTCCCTATGAGCGAAGCCGCGCAGAGGGACGATTTCGTCATCCCCATCGGCAAAGCCAAGATCGAACGCGTCGGCAAGGACCTAACCATCGTCTCCCTTTCCCGCTGCGTCGGCCAATCCATGCGCGCCGCCGCAGAACTGAAGCAGAAATACGGCGTCGAGGCTGAAGTGATCAACCTGCGCTCCATCAAGCCGCTCGATGTCGAGACCATCATCAAGTCCGTGAAGAAGACGGGTCATTTGATGGCTGTCGAATCCGGTTTCCCCATGTTTGGAGTTGGCTCCGAGATCCTTGCGCTGTCGATGGAGTATGCTTTCGATTATCTCCAGGCGCCCGCTGTCCGGGTTACTGGTGCTGAAGTGCCAACACCTTACGCGTTTAAGTTGGAGCAGATGAGTTTCCCGCAGGACGAGACAATTGTGACGCATGCTGCTAAGTTGCTTCGGGTATAAAGAAGAAAGAGAAAGAAATAACTTTAACTACCTGTATACCCGGCTATTATTTCCCGTTATGAGCACTATAGCAAGCCAAATCTTCTGTTTTTATATTTCTTTGTTTTCCATATCTGTAATCATTTTTTTGAATACTCAATACGCAAATTACAACAGCATGGACCAAAAAGAGCAAAGGAAAAGAAAGGGAATAAGAAGGAAAAAGGGTGGAGAAACCCCCTGTTTTTATTTATAAAACATTTGTCTTGTACCTTTACATATAACCTGCTTGTTACAACCATCACCCACCAACCAACCCCTGGGTTTCATTTATATTTCCATTCTTGTCCCTGTCCTGTCCCTGTTTCTGATCCAGCTAAGCCCGCTTGTCTCTTTTCTTATTGTCATTTTGTCCCCAACAAGACTTGCACTTCTTCCTTCTCCTTTTAAACACTTCTGTTCTGCTGTATGATTACTTTAACCTGCTCCGTACCACCACCAATTCAATTGTATGTACCTGTACAAACTCCTATTCCTTATATCTTACCTACTCATAAACAAATTCACTCTTGACGAATTGCAATTTATCACATATAATGAGCTATAAAATAACTAGACTAATTAGATTAGTCTGACATAAGTAGAGTGTTAGAGTTAGCTATTAAAACAGGAAAAAAGCAAACAAATCATCTAAGTGGCAGTTAACTATTACAAAAAGACACAATCTCAAGGGACTCAAAATAAATACGCATTCCATAAAACAAACAATTTCCCGATCAACCAACTTTGTCAATCCCTTGTCTCAATTTTGTAATTCCGACAACATCTCTCTTTCAATCCTCCCAGCACGCACCTACCTCTTATCCCCCTCAAAAAATATCTCCCACCTCCCCAGATCACCATCTGCTAAATATAAAACATCGAATCCCTCACCAACTCATGGATCCTCACCTCACTCACTCCAGCGTCCTCACCACCGCCACTCCACCTATCCCCCATCCCTCCTTGTGGAGTTGCCATAGACAGGCGCGTGAACCCAGCCTCCAAACCCGACACAGACCCCGACGCAGACCCCGCCTCAAACAACCTGCTCAAATAACACCTTGCTCTCGAGCAGACCAAATCCGCATAATAAGCCGGCGGACAGATACTCACAGCCTTCGTTGCGCGTCCGAACAGATAACACATATTATGCGTCAGCGCCTCCACGGCATCCGCAGCATTACCCCCGACACCCGTAAGCTTCGCCATCGACGCCTTCACCACGTTTGACCGGAATATCTCGTCGTAGATGAGATAGTAGTGGGCGGGGCGCGCGGTGCCCTGGAGCGCGGAGTGAGATTGGAGGAAGAAATCCCAGTTTCGGACGTCCGTGACGGCGCGGTCGACGACGGTGCCGTTGCGCGGGTTGAAGGAGCGGTCTGCGTTGGCAGGCTGGGAGGGGAAGAAGCGGGTGTTATGTCTCTTGCCGACGATGATGATTGCTAAGCGTGGGAGGCTTGATCTCGTCTGCGGGGCAGTGTAGAGGGAGCGGCAAGCCTTTTGGAGAAGCGGGAGTTCCTCGTTGAGTACGGACTGGTACTGACCTTCTGAGACACCGTCACGGTATATGAGGATGTTCTCCGGGTATACGGAGCGGTGGTGCTTGGCCCAGAGCTTCAGGCGCGATCTGAGAAGGTCGTCGAGCCCCGAGACCATTTCCTGGCGGGCGGTTTGGATGCGAAGGTCTGCGGGCCATTGGGCGAGGTTTTGATCGATGGAGGCGACGATGGCGGCGATGCTGGGGGCGTTGGAGGAGGAGCCCGGGGACGGGTGAGTGACGTCGATGCCGACCACCATGGTCTTGTCGTCGGATATGAAGCCGAGCTTAGGCGCTTCGAGAGTGTGATTGGTGCCACCGAGTTTGAGGTTGAATTTGAGTGCTACGTTGGCGAAATACTGGTGGTTCACGTCTCTGGCAAATTTGCTGGCGACAACACAGACGCTGTGCACACCCCATTTGACATCGCAGAGGTACTTGATGTGGTTGTAGATGGTACTGACGGCAGGGAGGATGAAGAAGATAACTTGGGGCGAAGGCGTAGTTTTTAATATGCTGCCGATGTGATCTTCGATCGTTCGTTCATTGTCGTCAGGGCATACATGAACCCGCGGGTTGTCAACATTCATGCCAGCTTGTTTTAACTGCCCAATGAAGGGCTTCAATGTCCGGCCCGAAAGCTGTTCGACATTAGCCCAAGGCGATCTAGAATCCTGTTGCTTAATCCAGAGACAAGCCCAGTTCTTGAGGGATTTTGCAACCGAGAATTGGTTGTATTGCATGTTCCAACTGCCAAAAATCGTGTTGGTCGGTTTAGGATCCTTCCCTGTCACTCTATATCTAACCTGTGGACCTTGCAAAACTCGCGCTGGTACTGTGATCAGACCTGGTTGAACGGCGAGTCCAAAACCAGCCTGATATAATTTATGTTAGTGGGTTGTATGAACATCTCAGTAGAGAAAGAAGCTATGTCGCTACTTACCAAAGTGGAGCTCACAGGCTGAGTAGCACCTAGAATTTGTGCTCCCT
Source organism: [Emmonsia] crescens (assembly GCA_002572855.1). NCBI lineage: Eukaryota > Fungi > Ascomycota > Eurotiomycetes > Onygenales > Ajellomycetaceae > Emergomyces > [Emmonsia] crescens. Next base: position 65,753 of record PDND01000102.1, on the reverse strand, counting down.
TTGTGTTTATCGACTTCGCATTCAGCGCAGGGCGGCGAACGGCAAATTTGATCATTTGCTGGGTTTGGCTCGTGCTTAGAGCGACGTTGGGGGCCTGGCCAGGCAAAACAATACACACATCCGGGGGTAGATATGTCGGACGATCCCTGCTTCCGATATTTACAACAGGTAAATTGGGATTCTTCAGAGTTATCCCATGAGCTATAGAAAAATATTAGTTTATTTGCTTCCTGTTTCACCGGGAGTAGATAGATACTCACAATCACGGAAAAAGTCATACACGCTCACATAGCTGCCAGTTGTAGTAGCAGGAGCACCTCCGGTCGACTGTTCAGTCCCAGCGTCTTCCTTGTAAAATTTCACGTCCTTGGGTCCGGCACCAGTTCTCAGCACTCTTGGTCTATATTGCACTCCGCGGCCATCATCAATAGTGGCCAGGCCTAGGATAGTCCTTATAGCTAGGACTTTACGCCCATCACTCCCTTCCCACCTCATATGGGTTACTTGAACGCGGACTGATTTTAGGAACGTATTCAGCTTTTGCAGATTGTTTCTGTTGCTCTGCAAGAAATTATTTATCACCAGAGGCAGCGGACCTTCTGCGAAGAACGCAGCGTGGCTGATTTGAACGTTGAGGAGAATGCGCGCCGTGGCGGCGCGGACACTGCTGAAGAATCCCCGTAACACCTCGAGTCCGCCAGTCAAGTCCATTTTTTCTGCATCCGGGGGGTTTATAAAGAAGTGCTTGTTTGCACCGAGATTAGCGATATCTTCTGCAGCTTTCGGGTGGTATCCCATAACGATGTTCAGGGCCTGAATGACTTCCTCCTTGCCGCCAAATATAGCACTTGCATGAGTAGAAGAAAGGTGGTCGACCAGTGCGCCAACTTGCAGAGTGCCGGAGCGGGTGATACTCAGAGTGTACATTCTGGCATTTGCAGACGGCGTTGGCTCATCCTCGGCACGATAGGTGACGATATAAGGCAAGGATTGAAGGGGTTCTAGCTCCACACTGCTGATTATGGTGGACTTGAAGTCAGTTACGATCTTGTCGCTGATCTCATAGAACTCCTGGTCTATCAAAAGCCGAATTATCTGTTTCGCCTTTCTACCAATGGGGAGTCTTCCCCTTTCATCTGGGTCCAAAACGATTTTGTATCGGTAGAGGGATAGGTCTTGCTTCGCAGTCAACTCGAAATAGTTTGCGTACAGGATAACTTTACTCCCCTGACTTCCAAACGTTGGTCTCTGGGGTAGCTTGGCTTCTTTGGATGTCTTTTTCAAGGCTAGAACGGCATTGTCGACATTGTTTTCGATGCCCTGTACCGTATTATTTGGTTGGGGGACGTGGCTTTGATATCTGAGGAATGATTCATGCTTATTAGTTTTATTCTTTAACCACCAGATAGGAATGGGAACTATCTTACGAGAAGATTTCCTGGTCGGAAAACCCAGCGCAACTTGCGCCGCTTGCTTCAGCACCTCCACTCGTAACGTCCTCCCCGCCATCACGAGGGGGTTCAGGAAGTTGCCCAAAGATAGGGTGTCTTCCTTCTCTACTACCACTTCCACCCTTATGGCCAGCTGCACTACCACGGGCACCTCGCGCTGATCCTCGGCCTTTCCGTTGTGGCTTTCCTGACATTGCTCAGAAAAGCGCAGGAAATCGATACAAAAAAAGGAAGAAAAATAGATCCAAGATCACTAAGAACAAAGTGTAAGCATGCGCAACAAGCCCTCAAAGATTCATGAAATCATGCATATGATGTATCCATACATACACATTTGTGGATGAGTGCAGGGGAACGAGGGCATGATGCGGAAATGGGGAGGCGGCAGAAGCCGTCAAAGGTATTTATATACCAGTACGTTCGCATCGTGGATACATGATCCCCGTTTGGAAATGGGAGCATCAAAGGATATGTAGGCATCTTTGAAAGCGAGTTGAGTCTTTGCCAACGTCCCTCTGGGGAAGGGAGAGTAGAAAGGGAAAGGGAAAAAGGAAACGAGTGAAACGCAAATTCACACACAAGGTTTGTCCCCGTTTCCCAGTTCTCCGCATCCTAAATGCACGAATGGCCCTTTGATAGTGGATTGCTGCTCCGTTGGTTCCAGTCGAGTGGGGGCTGGGGAACGGGGAGGATCCATGATAGAATAATGTAAAAGAAATAACCGAACTAAACAAAAGGCTGAAGAGAAAGGAACAAGCCAAAGAACATCCAGCATAAGAGTATGGAGATCAACAAACAGTACAACAAACGATAATTATACCTCACAGCTCTTCCGCTCGTGTGCGACAAAAGAAAGTTGCATACTGCCAAAGCAAAGAAAGAAAGGAATTGAATGCCGAAGGAAAGCTGGTATAGGTAATCTGACCCTGAGAACACTAACCAGTGCACTACTGGGTCAAAAGGTTTGATATCCAGTAGCTATGCAGTAGCTATGCAGGATAGTGAGCTTGTCCAATAAAGCAGAGAGCTATGCTTTATCTCCCCATTTTTCCAGGGTGGGATGTACCCAGGTACACAGTTTGAATGACCGTTTGTCTCCGTCGTTTCAACAAAGCAGCAACATTTATGAGTAGCCGCTTTCAGCGCGTCCGGGAAAAGTCATTGTTTTCTTCTCTGCGGCTTGCTTTTCGAAGGCCAAATCAAGCCAAATCAAGCGTTAGCTCCGTTAGGAAACAGAGTCATCTTGAGAATGAGAATATCCCATTCCTGTTATTTGCGTTTGAAGTGGGGGAAAAAGGGAGTTGGAATGTTGGAATGTTGGAATGTTGGTGTTTGAAATTGTATTTTGCTTGTTGTATTTGTCTTGTTGGCACCAGGAAGTAATTATGAATAATAATCCATCATTATTTGCATTCATTTTGTATATTTGATATTTGTTGACAATTTTGAATTTGGTCAGTAGTGTTTGTGTGCTGTGATGTTGAAAGAAACAGAGATTCAAATGAACTGGAAAATTGCTACTTTTCTTTGGTCAAACAAAAGAAATATTTATGCATAATAAAAGTGATTATTTGCTACAATAAAAATATTATATAACTAAGTTATAACTGAAAAAAAAGAAAGAAAAAAAACAGGAAAAGAATCAAAATATCAACCTTGGAATAAAGCTCAGCCTAAGAGATATGGTTTACCTTCATTCTCTGCAAATAATTCCCTCCCCGCCCAATTATTATCATAAAAGGATTAACTAGATAAACGAAAAGGCATTATTATATCATGTAGTTATAAATTGAAATCAAAATCAAAAATCAAAAAACCGCAAAAAAGGACAAACCACCATGCTAGAAATACGAAAAGAAAAGAAGAACTGACAAAACAGCAAAAGAAACATCCCCTCCCCTCCTCTTAATTCCCATCCTTAAACTCTGGACCCGCCCTCCTCTCACCACCATCAACAACTACATTTTCATTCCCACTCCCACTCCCACTCCCACTCTCCATCCCCATCCTCACCCTCCCCACCTCCTCCGCAACCCACTCAATCTCCCCAATCTTCCTCACAATCCCCTCACTAGCCCTCTGCATCCCCATCTCCTCCAGCTGGAACGGCGGGATAAATTTCAAACTCGCCTTCCACAACCCATCAAACAACCCTCGCAGCTCCGTCGCCCGCGACTTCAGCGTCGTCGATACCTGTCGCGCTGCAGCCGTCATCGAAGTGGGGTCTGAATCACGGCCTAGTAATGATAGAGTTGACGATAGCGACTGCTGGCCCTGGCCCTGGCCCTGGCCCTGGCCCTGGCCTTGCCCCTGCCCTTGCTTCTCAGCACCCCCCGCCTCCACCCCCACCGACGTAGCCGACGTAGCTGACACAGCCGACGCAGCTGCCGCCGCCATCCCCTCCGCACTAGCACTAGCAATAGCACTAAGAGCAGCAGCCTCCTGCATCTCCATCCTCCTCCTCATCTCCTCCATCTCCGCCTCCATCTCCGCCATGCGACTCTGCATCTCCGCAATGAGCCGCAGCTGGTCCTGGTCACGCATCGCAAGGGCATCGGCACGCTCACGCTCGGCCGGACATGCTTTGGCGAGGTGGTAGATGTATGTCCAGTCAGCGAGGTTGACGCGGTCGAAGCGGATTTTGGAGCCGAATTCGTTGGAGGGGATTGGGGTGGTGGCTGGAGCGGTTGGGGTTCCGGTGAGTGCTGGTGCATGTGCATGCGGATGCGGATGTGGTGGGAAACTGGCCGGGGCTGGGATCGGGGTGGAGACGGAGGCTTGGGCGGAGGCGGGTGGTAGATTCGTGTCGATGACCGCAGACGATGAGCCCGGTTTTCGGGCGCGGTTGGTCGTAGCGGTAGTGTCTGCACCTGTAGACGGTGTTGCGGGCCGCGATGACGAGCTGATGCGCGGGCGTTTGGCCGGGCGTCTCTCAGCGCCAGTCCCCGTAGAAGTGGAGGTGGGCCCCAGGTTTTTCCGGGCTGGTGCTGACGATGGAGTTGAGGCGGGTTTGGGTTTGGGTTTGCTGGCTAGGGTGTGCGGTGGGTTCTGGACGGATAGGTAAGTATATTTATTTATTGATGTAGAAAAAAAAGGAGGCTGCCGGCAACTCACAACAATATCAGGCGCTGCTGAGGTGTTTTCAGTCTGATATAGGATATCACCGCCCTCGCTGTCGGTGTCAGAGTCTTCCAGTTCACTTTCTGCATAGAATTTCCCAAGCCCATGTCTAGGCTTGCGGTTCCGGGGCTGCATGTTGCTTGGAAGATTGACTGGGGAGATGTTTGGCTAGCTCGAGTCAACTTCATTGATATTTTCCCTCTTGTTATATATCTTGAGAAAGAAGAAAAAGAGAAGAAATAACTATACCAATGCATTTTTAGCAGCCAGCTTTCTCGCTTCCTAAGTATGTAGCAGTTAGTAAAAAAAATATGTTCAGATAATTAATTTTGCGGGATTAGGAAGAATAATTTCATATAAAATATCTGTCACTTACATAGAACTTGAACCTCACTTGCGTATGATAGTTTGGGTAGAATTTCTATAAAAATAATACCGAATTAAAAAGGGGGGTAAAAAGCATATGAATAACAGCAAGAACAAGAAAAGAAACATAGAAAACAACATGTTTTAATTATTGAGAATTGAATAATGATCATGAAATGATAATAAATTAGAAACGCACTTCCTGAAATTCATCCCAGTTCAGCTTCGAGTTCTGCAGGCGAATAACGTAAAGTTTGGCCAGCCTTTCAGGCGGCCAATCATCTTTTTTTTGGTAATGTGTCGTCTGTTGCGGAGTCTGCTGGGGAGTCTGTATCTGCTGCTGCTGAGTATTATTATTGCTGCTGCTGCTCTTGGGCGGGGGAGAGGCAGACAAAGGCCGCTGCTCGTCGTCTGGGGATTGCAGGGTTGGCATGCTGCCTATATATAGATGATATATATATATATGATAGAGATGAGGCTGAGATAGATGAAGAAGGGCTCATATGCGAAGGTAAAGGCAAGAAAAGTGACTGAGCCCAGCAGGCGACGGGGTTGATTCTTTTGTTTCAATTAAAATATGCGACAGTTGTGATTCACAAGTGATGGATGCTGTGTCAGGTGTTGGCCCTGATGTAGGCTCTGCGTAGTTATCGGGTTCAGCGCAACTGAATAAATAAATAAATGACAACCGAGAGGAAGAGCAATAGCTATAAAATAGATTCTCACTATTTCTCAGATTGCCTCAGGCTGGGTATGTTGAGTTTTCAGGGCAGATGAGTTGTAGTTGAAGTTGAAGTTATGTTGTAACTAGTAAACTCTGCTGTTTTCTCAATGATGAATAATAAATAATTGAAGTTGGACTGAGAAAAATGAAGGCTGGTTGCGGCTCAGGTGGCTGGCTGGGCTGAGTGGAATATTTGTAGTCTGTACGAACAATGAAAAACTACTCCGTACAGTATGTAGTAGTTATCTTATTAGTTATGAAGTATCAGATAATGTATTTATTTTCTATGTTTATATATTTTCTTCTCTATACAGCTAACTATTCGCCGACAGCCAACAGCCAACCCAACTCAGGTAACCAGTTAATATCCACTACCAACAGGGACTAATAATTATAACAAAAGGGCTGGGTAGGTAGGAATGGTGAAACATTTCTATTATCTATTTATATATAGAAGATTGCTTCAAGAATCCACCTCTGTGATTTTCTCATATATGAAAGATTTATCAATTATTCTTAGAAAAGAAACAATACGGATTAAAAATGCTGCAACCACTCAGAAGAAAGATCTAAGATACGACCCATGGATGTGATGATGCGTTGATATTTCTTTTTATATCTGAATAATTCAATTGCTCAGAGATATTTCTTCTTCTTGACTAATTCTTTTTAATTCTTTTTCATTCTTTTTTAATTGAATTCCTAATTCCTAGACTACACTCTACTCCAGTCTAGTCCAACTGCCAACTTTAAAAATTCATTCAATCAGTGCGGAGGAAAGGAAACAAGGCAGAAATTATAGTTATTATATCCCTTATCCCGTTCCTATTCGCATTTATTACTAGCTGCTAACTCGAACTTGCAAATTTTACTTGCCGTGGATGCAAACCGAGTCACCGAGTCACCAAGTCGCATTTAAATAGCTGCCACAGTGCTACACTACGGAGTACAGAGCCTGCAATCTGCATAAATACCTGATTCAAGATTCAGATACAGCCTTAGCCTTAGCCTGGCATGGACCCCTCTATCAGCGCAATGGACATCGTCACATGGAGCTGGCACATGCTGTTCTATCGTGAGGTGGAAGAATTACACATATACAACAATATGCTATACTGTACTCTACGGCTGTTCTTTCCCGGCTCCCACAGGATGTTTGATATAAAGACGGGAAGCAGTTTCTCGATCTCTGCCGGTGTTTATATATAAACAGAGACATCTCGGCCTGTTTATGAGATCATACTCTACATATTATTCAACTATCCAAGCTGGACCCTGGGCTTTGCTGTCTCATATCGGACTGGCTATTTGAGACTTAAATACCTGTACAACACCCCGCCAGTTTGAAAGAAACTCCTTCTATGCAACCTCAAGTCTGCAATATATCCAGCCATCACCACAAATCATGTTGAATTTGTATCTCCGCCTCCTCCTTCCCCTCCTCCCCCTCCTCTTCTACTTGCCCCCGACTCTACCTCTACCCCAATCGCTATCCCCCAATACCAAAGCCGGGAACCCCATCATAGACGGCTGGTACGCCGACCCGGAACTCCGCATCTACGAAAACGCCTACTACCTCTACCCCACCTACTCCGCCGCCTTCGACAACCAAACCTTCTTCGACGCCTTCGTCTCCTCCGACCTGCTCACCTGGAAACGCACCGGCCGCATCCTCGACTTCGCCAACGTGCCCTGGACCACCAACCGCGCCGCCTGGGCCCCCACCATCGGCCACAAAGATGGCTCCTACTACCTCTACTACTCTGCCGGGGATGGCGTGGGCATTGGCGTCGCCGTCGCCTCGTCGCCGGCGGGGCCCTTTAAGGATGTGTTGGGAAAGCCGTTGGTTGGGGGGAATGCGTTTGGTGCGCAGCCGATTGATGCGATGGTGTTCATGGATGGGGACGGGGATGGGGCAGGGAATGGCGAAGGGAGGAATTATTTGTATTGGGGCGGCTGGGGGCATGCGGTTGTGGGGGAGTTGGCGGCGGATATGGTGTCGTTCAAGGGCGGGTTTAGAGAGGTGACGCCGGAGAAGGAGTATGTGGAGGGCCCGTGGATGCTGAAGAGAAAGGGGATTTATTACTTTTTGTATAGTGTTGGCGGGTGAGTTGGGAAAATCCTTTCTGCTTTCTTTCATCTCTACAAATTGTTACTACATTTACAATTGCTAAAATAGTATAAACAGCTGGGGAGACCCTTCCTACGCCGTCAAATACGTCAAAGCCGACAACCCACTCGGCCCCTTCAGCGGGCCCTCCAAGTTGATCCTCAGTAGTGATCCAAACATCGGCACCAGCACGGGCCACAACAGCGTCTTCAATGTTGGAGATGATTATTACATCGTCTATCATCGCCGGTTTCCGACGGATAACGAGCGCGATCATCGCGTCGTGTGCATTGATAAGATGCATTTTGATCACAACGGGGACATTGAGGTTGTGAAGATTACGAATGAGGGGGTGGACGGGAGGCAGTTGTAATGAATAGCTGTGGCGTGGCTATGACTGCTGATTAGGATGAGAGGTGGAGTGAGTATAGGTATAGCATAGCTGTATATTGCATACTAGCGCATGGCAATGCGTGGGAGATATGATATGTTACAGTTCTCTTAATTCATGTATATCTCATCCATCCATGTAACGCCATCATGATATCATACATATATATATTTCATTCGCCCATAACGCCCAGCATAAAATCAATCGTAAATCAAACATCGAAGTGTCGAACCGTATTCATACAGCCTGAACAATCCCCACACCCGCACATCCCGTAACACACCCTGTCGGCTTCCGTGGGTCATAATATCCACCATCCTCATCCTCCGTCTCACTCTCTGCATCTGCATCCGCACCCACATCAGCTGCACTCCGCTTCCTAATCAGCGATTCACCTGTTGTAGTAGTAGTAGCGGTAGTAGCAGAACCCCTACTTTTCATTTCCGCCCCTCCTCCCACCTCCTCCTCCTCCTCCCCCAGCGGATTCCTCTTAACCTTCCCCGCCCCCACAGCCGTAAACGAACTCTTAAACCCGCCCTTCTTAAACCCTCCCGCACCACCACCGCCACTTCCACCGCCACTTCCACTTCCACTTCCCCCCTTCACCTCCCCCTCCCTCTCAACCTCAACCTTAACAATCCCCGCCTCCTCATCCCGCTTCCTCTCCTCCCTCCGCGCCCTCTCCGCCGCCTGCGGATCCCGCGACAACTGCTTCAGATCACGTAGCCGCTTGCGGTGCTGGTGGTCGTAGGAGCCGATATGGGCTTCGTATTCCGGATGGCGTGAGTAGGATTTGCTGCAGAGGGTGCAGGTGAAGGAGGTTAGGGCGCTGCGGGCGGATTCGGTTTTGGGGGCTGGGTTGGTGAAGCCGCGCTGGTTGTTGGTTAGTTTGTTTGTGATTGTGTTAAAAGGGGGGTTTAAAAGGGGGGACGGACGGGTGGCATTTTGTGGGTTTTGTATGGGTTTATTGGGTGTTTATAGGTAGAAGTCGGTCGGGATGGTGTGATATAAATAGTTCATTTCTTCGAGTTGGGTGGTGTTGTTTATAGCCTGATATCTATCAATTATTCTCATCTTTTATGTAGAAATGATAGCGAATATTCTGCCGCATCAACAAAGGCGGTGAAGCTTCATCTTTTCTATCTTTTTATTCAATGAACGAGCTATACAATTATATACAATTATATACAATTATATTCGGATATTCAAATATAGGGCTGTATCTAACAACCACTCTCTTTGGCATAACTCCCTCCTTTGCAGGATATATAGAGCCAACTTATAGATACTCCTCATTCCAGAATTTATCCCATTGACACCTCTACTCAGTCAGTCAATGCAATCATAGATATCAAAACAAACGCCCAATGGACGGACAATCCCACAGTTCTGGTCGACGACGGCCATCTGACAATGCAAGATATCAAGATTCGCCTATAAGTTCCTTGCAGGAACTCGATCCGTCGCCTGTTGACTGGACTCCGGACTTGGAACATGGCGGATACTTCCCCAATACCGCCTCAGCCACCGTCAAATCGCCAGAAAACAGCAGATATGAAAGCGAAAGCAAACATAGACATAATATAATCCGACATCTAGGACTAAGCGGGAAGGGTTGGGAATACTGGCGTACGCATCTTCCTCTTCCCCATCTCCTACTTATATATATATCTAACAATAGTCATATCAGTCTCCACCCTCCAAAGAACCTCTACCTACCCCCCAACCCTCTTCCTAACCCTTCACCTAGCAAACACCTCTCTAATTCCCCTTATAACAAACTCCGTCCCGGCTTCTGAACCCTACCTCCTCCTCACGCGGCCCCTCTACCAATCCCCCGCCCTTGAACCCCTCCTCCTCACCATCCCCCTCCTCACCCACCTCGCCTCAGGCATCGCCCTCCGCATCCTCCGCGCCCGCCGCCGCGCCCGCCTCTACGGCGCTGAAACACGTGCCCAGCGCCACGAAATCCGCGCCTCGGGAAACTGGAAGCGTCCCAGCGTCCAGGCGCGGTTGGGATATCTGCTGCTACCGCTGCTGGCATCGCATGTGCTGGTTAATAGGGTTGTGCCGGTGTATGTGGATGGAGGCAGTTCTGGGGTTGGGCTCGGGTTCGTGGCGCATGGGATTGCGAGGGCGCCGTGGGTTATGGGGGTGTGGTATGGGGCGTTGGTCGGGGTTGGGGTTTGGCATGTTGTGGGTGGGTGGGCGTGGTGGATGGGGTATAGAAGGGAGCTGATGGAGACGGGGGAAGGAGTGGGGAAGAGTAAGGGGCCCAATGGGGGGTTTTTGGGATCGTTGGAGTGGAGGAGGAGGTCGAGGAAGGTTAGATGGATTGTGATTGGGATTTCAATAGCGGGAGTTGGGCTGTGGTTGGTTGGTGGACTGGGGATTGTGGGACGAGCGGGGGAGGGAATGGGATGGGAGGCGAGGGGGTGGGATAAGATATATAGAGAGGTGCCGTTGTTAGGATGGGTTCTGGGGTTGAAATGAGACTGGGGTATGTATGGTGATGGTTGTATTAGGGGGTATATATGGCTATGTATAGAATTCTTGAGATCTGACATCATTGACATGACATGGCTACTATTTCTTAAAACTGATCAAACCAAGCGAAATCAATTCTGCAAATAAGTGCAGACTATCGAGCATTTTTCTTCATTCCCAATAACTAGCTCCAAGACGTTCGGCTTTATGGGATGAAAATAGTAGTAAGAATAGAATTGAAAGGTCTAAAAGCTTCTATATATATAAACAGATTATCTGTGACTTTTTAACCACGCATCATCCGGCAGACTACATTACAAATAATGCCTCAAATAATTAATAACCCATCATGCACGAATAGTCAAATATTCTAAACAGGAAAAATAAATGAAATAAAGGAAATAATAGAGGATTTGGTGAGGTCACCGACATCCATGGATTATTTCTCTCACAGTGCGATATCGGAGTGAGCATGTTTTTCGCCGAAATCAAACCTCAACGCCGGCAATCGAAGAAACCGGAAAAAGAAAAATAGGACTGAGAGCAATGGAAGCAGCATGGAATAAGAAATGGCATAGCAGAATTGGTATGAATCGACTCGGCGGAATCCAATCTCTTTCAATTTGCTCCAGGGCTGCTCATAAGTTATAACTCTAGTTCAGGGTTGCCGAACGGGATGCCGAACGAACGCGGCAGAACCAATGCCGAACTACAGCGGCCGCCGACCAGTTGGCGGTGGCTGATACTTAGCTGTATGCCCCGCAATTAACCTCCGCCGATATCTACTTCAAAAAATAAAAAGAATAATTATAAAAGGCATCAGCTACCCCTCTGTTTAAAAAGAATCAATTCCCATTTTCTTACTCATTTCTCCTTTCTTCCTACCCCTTATTTCCATCTATCACCTACATATATGATATACCCCTCCTACGCACAGCTAGCATGACCGCCCACAACATCCTCGTCCTCCCCGGCGACGGCATCGGCCCCGAAATAACCGCCGAAGCCGTCAAAGTCCTCTCCGCCTTCTCGTCCCAAACACGCACCTTCACCCTCCGCACCGAGCTAATAGGCGGCTGCAGCATCGACGCCCACGGTACCCCTTTAACCGACACTGTCAAGCAAGCCGCCCTAGACTCCGATGCAGTCCTATTTGCTGCTGTCGGCGGACCAAAATGGGACGGTCTCCGGCGTGGCCTGGACGGCCCCGAGGGCGGGCTACTCCAGTTACGCAAAGCGATGAATGTATATGGCAACTTGCGGCCGTGCATATCGCCGTGCAAGGCGGTAACGAGGGAGTTTAGTCCGTTCAAGGAAGAGGTGATCGAGGGGGTGGAGTTTCTGGTGCTGAGGGAAAACTGTGGCGGGGCATATTTTGGGCGGAAGGTGGAGGAGCAGGATTATGGTAACCTTGCTTGTTTTAATGTTCATCCATGGCGTATCTGTATGCTAATCTATCCCAGCAATGGATGAATGGGGCTACAGCGCCCCCGAAATCCGCCGCATAGCCCGCTTAGCCGCCTACCTCGCCCTGCACCACAACAGCCCGACCTTCTCCCCAAACCCCCTCCCCATAATCTCCCTCGACAAAGCCAACGTCCTCGCCTCCTCGCGCCTCTGGCGCCGCGTCGTAACCGAAACCCTCACCAGCGAATTCCCGCAGCTAAAGCTCACCCACCGGCTCGCCGACAGCGCCTCGTTGCTAATGGCGACGAACCCGCGTATGCTTAATGGCGTGTTGCTGGCTGATAATACCTTTGGTGATATGTTGTCGGATCAGGCGGGGTCGATTGTGGGTAGCTTGGGCGTGTTGCCCAGTGCAAGTTTGAGTGGGGTGCCGGGAGAAGATGGGAAAGAGGGGTTGAAGGGCTTGTATGAGCCAACACATGGGTCTGCGCCTGAGTATGTTTTGTCTATACTTGCTTGCTTGAGCGTCGGTTTGGGAGGGAAAAGTAGATACATGCTAACTTTTTATTCGCAAATGTAGCCTCGCCGGTAAAAGGAAAGCGAACCCTGTCGGCATGATCCTGTGCGTGGCGATGATGTTCCGATATTCGTTCCTTATGGAGGCTGAAGCTCAACTGATTGAGCAGGCTGTTTCGGCGGTGCTGGAGTCTGGGGTTCGCACACCGGATTTGGGTGGGAAGGCAAAGACGGAGGAGGTCGGGGATGCGATTGTAGATTTTATTAAGAAAAATGGGGGTTCATAGGGCGTGAATGATTGAGGCGATGTTTTGAATAACGGGTGGGGATTCTGGGGGAGGTTGGGAAGTATCGCTGGAATAAGGGGGTTAGAGAAAATGAGTTTCTTGTCATGTTTATAAAGTATGGTTGGTATTCAAAGGTTTAAAGGGGGTATGTTGCGTGCAATGCATAGATTAAAATCTATATATGAAGGGTTGCAAGCGTATGCAATCAATGTTTGCCCGACATGAATAATTTTGCAAAGTATATTCTTTCATTCTTAGAAATCCAGAGGTTAGGCGTTCATCATTTGAACCAGCGCACAATGCCAAGTACAAATGTGAAATTTTCACTTCCCACCCCCCGACGCCCTATTCATCGGCCCCCAATTCGCCCTCGGATTCATCTGATACCTCGTTAGCCTCTTCCGCCGATGCGCTGCCAGCACGGTCCTACCCAGAGCCTCGTCAAACACAATATTTAGTGTGCTCGGGTCCAGACATACGCGGGTCGGAGAGGGTGACCTTCCGGCAGCTTCTCCCAGGGGTGAGGCAGGCCGCTGCGGTTGTTGATTTTCGGGAGCGGCACTTGTATCCTTCGGAAGTTCACCACCGTTCTCAGCTCCACTTTTGCTAGTATCATCAGCCCTTCTCGATCCAGAACCAGCACGATACAAGGCAGCCTCGATCCTCATAACCAGATCCGAAAACTCCCTCGACCCCTCCACCGCTGCTAGTACATCTTTCTTCAACCCTCTCAGCTTCGCTCCCGCCTCATCATCCACGCCATTTTCACCCTCAATATCCCTCTTTCTCCTCATAATTCCCATCCCCGCCGTGGCCTCTCGAATCTTCCCTTCCTTAACGGGAGATTTCTGTCTAACCCACTCACGCACAATTTCCCAAATGACATTCCACGGCGCATCTGTCCGTACGGAGCCGGCCTTCGTATGGCTGCGACTGGACCTGTAGCCGAGGTGATGTAGGGCCCCGCGTAGGCAGTCTTCAGAGATTGTTTGGGTATGCACGACTTTGCAGACGTAGCTGGGCATGAAGAAGAAAGGGTGCGGGTCGAGTTTGGCCGGGTCAGTACGGGGAATTAGGAGGCATGATGTGTCTTTTGCTTTGCCGTTCGTAGCAGCAGCAGCAGCAGACTCAGGAGCGGGGGTATTTTGCGGTGACGACCCTCCCATATCTAAATCCTCCTCCAACGCGGTCGAAAGCATCCCCTCAATCCGTCCCACGGTCGGATACGTCTCCCTATCAGCACCAGGCAGCAAGTCCAAAATCCGCTGAATAAAGACGTTATTATGAAGCGGGCCCGCCCACATGGGGCCAGCAAGGTGAGTCTTGAACCCGCAATGCTCGCATGTAGGCGTTGTACTAGGTCCCTGCGCGAATCCATAGTGATAGAACGGGTTTCCCTTCCGGTCACTTTTACATTTATTCACAGCGAGAGCCTGCGTCTTCCATGCCCCGCAGCCGTTATCGCAATTATATACTATCATGGACTTTCCAGCGGTGAACTTCACCTGTGCCGGCGAGCGGTGGACCCGCACGAAGACCCTTGCGTAGAAATCAATAGAGAGGGAGAGGAGCGGTTCGATAGATAGGCCGTATTTGGCGCCTGAGCTAGCTATTGCGTGCAGGATGAGTCGTAGGCCAGCTTCATGGGACTGCGGGCCTTTGAAGGGTACACCGCCGTACAGTGCATAGGTCTTCTCGGGATATCCGTTGGAGGCAAAGACACTTGCATCCGTGCAGGTGACGCAGAGCAGACCTCCATCAGCGATGGCTTGAACGGCCGCATCCAAGAAGGGCGCGGCCGTGCCGTAGGGGTCAAGATCGACGACGTCAAATTTCCCAAAATAGCTGCCATCCTTGTTGAGCCTGGGTGCGCGGAGCATGCTATACATGTATGCACAGGCATCACCGATATTGGGCACGACGACGTCCCCAACGCCATTGTGCTGAATGTTCAGCTTCATGGACTCGATGGCGTCGGGGGAAAGGTCGTTGGCGACGATGCGGGTTGTGAAGGGGATTTCCTTTGCATAGCGGAGAGCGCGGAGACCTGTTGCGGAGAGGGCATCGAGAATTGAGAAGGAAGGGGTCTTGTTTTGCTCTGTAGTTGTAGACGCGGTTGTAGTTGGATCCTGTTGATGTTGATCCGCCTGAGCTCCATTCCCGAGAGTATCACCCTCTCCCTTACCCTCCCCCTCAGCTTCCCTTCCTCCAACATCCGCAACTCCTCTCTTCCTCTTCTTCCCTTTTAAACCCTTCTTATTCAGCGCCGCCCTCTCCATCTTCTCTCTCTTCACCACCATCGCATGCTCCCCATACGCCCGAATCGCCAACACACTCAGGTCGCGATTGAATTGTTGAATCGGGTTGTAGAAGACAGATTGCGTCTCCTGCTGCTGTTGGTTTTGTTGTTGCTGTTTCCCCTGCTTTTTTTTCTGTCGTTGCGACTGCGCATCTACCTCCGCGGTTACTTTCTCCTCGCCTAGTCCCACTACATCTTCCGCCGCCGCATCCTGCTGTTGGCTTGGTCCTTGCGATCGCGGTGTAAGTATGTACGCCAACCCCTCCTTCACCGCCTCATACTCCTTCCCCCCATGATGAATGATCTGTCCTATGCTCAATTCCGTCCCCGATTCCATGCCTGCAGGGGGAGAACTGGAGTTTTCGATAGTCTGAGCCATCGCAGCTATTGTCGAGCTCTCACTCGTGCTCGTGAATGCACGTTTTCCCGAGAAAATCCCCAATCGCAATCCAAAACCAGGCCGGAGCTTCTTCTCCCTCTGGAAAAACGGAAGCGCGGTAGAAAAGCTCTTGATGCTATTATTGGAGGGTAGTATATAGAGAAGCGGCGGTCGTCGACTGCCGATAACCGTAGTAGATGTTGCGGGCGCTGAATCTGTCGCCCAACATAGCAAAAATCGAGAGTTTATGCGTATGCGTGTGCGTGCGTTTCTCAAGGGGAGGAGAGGGTGCATTGGCGGTCCATAGCAGTTATAAAGAGTGTGATCGCGGGTATTTCTGTAGAAGCAAACGGATAGCAGTGCAGAAGTTTTTAATTTTTTTGACTCGAGTTAACTACCACGTGACTATACTGGGGAAAAGGGAGAGGAAGCAAAAGGGGCGACAGGCATACAATTATCAATTAGAAGGATTTAAACTATAATTGAGTGATGAAAAGATCTATTACTTTTCTATTACTTTAATAAAATACGAAAAATGCACACTTGAAACCTTTTGATATAAGTACCTAGGTAACTAGATAATAGATAATGAGATGAAACATGAAAACATAAATACATTATTGAAAAAAGAACAATTATTTCGAGATGCTCATGATCAAGAAAACGAGCAATTAACAACTTTTCGATAAAAGAAAAGAAAAACACATCATAAAACGAAAGATAACATTATCTTTCCCCTCCTCTGCCACTCCATCAACGGTGAGAAAAAAAAGAGTCATCAAATGGAGCAGGAAAGGAAGAGATAAGAGCAAAGGTGGGGGGGAAAAACCACACCACTGTACAAAAATTAAAATAATTAAAAAAGAAGAGTAGAAAAGAAAAAGAAAAAAAAAGAAGAAATATATCGCCCAAAGCAAAGAAGTCTAATTGATCAGAGGAGCTTCCCCTTCCCCTCTCCCTCTTCCCCATTCTGCTCTATTTTATCAGTACATTGTCTAGGTTTATATACTCCAACCCCCTAAACATTTTAGAGCAAAACAAAACACCTAAAACTTAGACATCGCAATCGCAATAGCCTGCGTATCACTATGGCTAATGCTGACACTAACCTCCTTGACCCCCGCCTGCTTCGCAGCAGCAGCAGCATCACCATGTAGCTAAACAATCACAAAAAACATGTCAGTAAAACCATCAATAGAATATACTCCCATAACGCGGATTGGATTTTTTTTCAAAAGAGAAGAAAAAAAGAAGAAAACTTACAACAACAACTGGGCCCCCTTTCCCACCCTCCCCACCACCACTCAAAATCTCAATATCCCTCAACGCCGCCCCGGCCCCCTTCCCCACAACCCCGAGACTCTTGAAAACAGCTTCCTTCGCACTCCACCGGCCCGCAAACGACGCCTGCGGCGACGGCGCCGCGCGACAATACCGCTGCTCCTCCTCGGTAAAATTGCGCTCGATGAACGTTTCATTCTCAATGTTGATAGCCGCAATGCTCTCGACGTCGACGCCTACTTTGGAGTTTTCAGAGGCGGTGGCTTTAGCCAGGGACTCGACCATCTGGAGCGTGTGAAGGGTTTGGGGGTCTTTGGATGGTGGTGGTGGTATTTCTGTTGATCTCTTTTGCTTGGTGTTGTTTTTGCCATTGGGGCCACCGTTGCCATTACCATTGCCATTGCCATGGGTAGGGGTGCTAGCATATCCCAGCGTATTCGTCTTCTCATTCAAAACAACCCTAAGATCCGGATTCAAAAACACCTTCGTTTCCATGTCATCCGCATACGGTGATTTGTCCTTGGCCACAAACAGACTATTATTAATAAGCCCATTATGGAAATAGCGATATGCCTTCTTCTGCCTCGCCTCCACTTTTCTCTTATACCCGTCAAACGTCGCCTTATCAAGCGTCGCGAACAGATACTTGGGGTGTATGCCAATCGCCTGCGTCCCCTTCTGCCCGAACCCAAACGACGTCACTGAGAACGCCTTGATGCCATCCGTCTGCATACTCCGGCTCGGATACACGATATAATCGAACTTCTCCATGACTTTATCGATATTATCTGCATTACGGTTACCGGGGACAAGACCCGAATTCAACACCTGCAATGCACCGTTGAACATGAATCCGCCCGCGGCACCCTTGGGATGGCCCGTCAGGAACTTCTGGAAGATGCCCATCATCGCATTGCCCTTCTGGCGGCCCAGGTGCTTCATCTGCTGGCAGAGGACGTCGCATTCGTTCTTGTCGTTGGCAACGGTCGAGGTGCCATGGAAGGAGGCAATGTCGAGGTCATCGATGGTCAGGCCCCAGGTGGCTAGGGCGCCGCGCAGGGGCGCGATGCGCGAGTCCTGTTTCCAGAAGTTGTTGCCGAGGCTGAAGGCGGCGTCTTTTTCTTGGCGGACTGCTTCGCGCTTGATGTGCTCGATGCGCTCTTGCATGTATGCGGTGGCGTCGAAGGGTTCAGTGGCTTGTGCCTTCATCGCTTCGACTTCCTCGTTTAGATAGAGGAGCTCGGATTCCTGCCATTGTTTGATCTGGGCCTTGCGGAGGTCAAGTTGGCGGCGACGGTACTTGATATCCAGCAGTGGTGACGGGAATTTGCCCGGATTCTCACGGGCAGTTGTCAAGACACCCTTTCCAGGTGCCGGGACGGATCTACCAATCTTATCCGTGGCAGTAGTCGTCAAGCCAATGATGCCATAGATGGGCACACCCATATCCAACGCAAGCTGCGCGGTCATGATCAGCTGCATACCACAACCCTGCGACTCCATAAATCCGCTCCGGGTTGTGGTAGTCGGCCGCGACATCTCCTGCGGCGTCCGGCCATGCGCGAATTCCGTCTCAGCATTACTGGTAGCCCCCATGTTCGCAAACTCATACGACCCTTCTTCCTGGAAGTCATCGAAGCCGCCCACGAAGCACACACGTGCTTTGCCCTCAACGATAGTCTCGTAGCCGATGTCGATGGACTCGACGGCCGTGGCGCAGGCGCCGACGGGGGTCTTGATGGGACCCGTGGAGGAGAGCAGAAGCATGTTAACCCATGCGCTCATGGTGTTGATGAAGGATTCCTGCAGGATGTCCTTTTGCAGGGGCTTATCGAGGAAGCGATCCTTGTACATACCCCGAAGAGCTTTGGATCCACCGATACCAGAACCGATACAGTTACCAACTTCGGAGATATGCACGTATTTGTAGAATTCGTAGGGGTCAGTGATACCAGAGGCAAGAAGGGACTCGACCGTGCAGACGAGGACAAATAGAGTAACAGGGTCCACTTGGCTAATAATATCATCTGGAATACCATAGTGCTTTGGATTCCAGCCCGTAGGAATCTGACCAGCAACCAAGCGATCAAACTTGAGAGCCTTGGGGATCATAAGGGTAGCTCCCTTCAGCAGGCGAACGGTATACTCCCCAGAATCTGGAATCTCAAAGATCTCCACTTTATCCCCATGTTCGCGCTTGAACTCCTCCGCCATCTCCTTGGACGCCTCAAACGATTCCAGATCCTCCTGCAACACAATCTCTTGCAGCAGCTGTTTCTTATTCGGATCATACCCGTTGAGAAGCTCCGGCTCAATAAGACGAATACCCGAATGTTCCAGGATATATTTCTCATACTTGGCCTTGACATCCTTATCATTGACAGGTTCCCCAGTCTTCGAATCAACCCAGCCGGAATATGGTTTGCCCTTGATGGGGCCGTTATGGTTCTTAATAAGACCCATCAGCCACGCCATCTCAATGCACCCTTCCAGCGAGAATTTCCCGTACGCCTCCATCTCCCACCGAGTCCGAGAGTTACCCCAGGGCCCAATCTCAGCGAAACCCGTGACAACAACAACCTTATCCAAATTCACCATGTCCTTAAGATCAGTATTGAGCGGCTCGATCTCCTCTTTCCAGTCAGGCAGCTTCGGGAACTCAAACTTGATATTCGCGCGGGGCACGGTGGTGACCTTCTTATACAGCGCCTCGCTATCCTCGCCATTGACAACCTTATTCTCCAGTGCCGTCTCCTTAGTGACAGCCTGCCGAACCGTACTGGTCTCCTTGACCTCGCCGTGCAGCCTCTTCATCAGCAGATTGAGATCAGGGAGGAATTGGAGGCCACCGTTAAGATCAGCGAAGACAGGCTGGTTCTGGCACAGGTCGACGATGGCGGGTGCCATGAGACCGAGCAGGTTGAAGGCCATCTCCTGTTGCGAGAAAGTGCGTACGCCCAGTTTCTCGACGCCTTCGGCAATCACGTCGTTGGCATTCATGAGGCCGGTACAACGCGTCCAGCCGATGACGGCACCGCAGATGGTCAGGTAATTCGCCCAGCTTTCGGAGTACCAGCGGTTGAAGAGGGTTTCCAATCCGAGCTTCGACTCGGAGTAGAGACCATCGTTACCAAAGGTACCGTGGTTGGGCGAGAGGGGCAAGATAACCTGAGCGGGGCGAGTTTCGAATCCGCGCTCGTGCTTCTGAGACTTGACATAGCCAAGCAGGCGGAAGATGTTGGTCAACATGAGTCGGTGGGCGAGTTCAGATTTGGAATCGATGCTGTCGATTTCCCGTCCATTCTCCGAGATGGCAGCGAATGGCACGATGTAATCCAGATCCCAGCCGAGTCCATTCTTCGGGTCGTAAATGTAGTTAACAAGCGCTTCGATATCCTGCTTGCTACCTTGGTTGAAAGGGACGACAACAAGCTGAGACCCCCGCGCGCCATAGCGGGTATACATAGTCTGGTAGTACTCAGTGACCTCTCGAGAAAATCGACTGGTCGTGACAACAACCTTCGCACCACCGCTGATCATACCCTGCAAGACGGCAGCGCCGATCGACCCGGCACCCGCACCAGTCATCAGCGCGTTTTTACCATGGAACGTGACACCAGCGCGAGCAGCGGATTCCAGTCCATCAAGATAGATGCCGGTGAGTTTCTTGCTGTATTCCCAGCCATTCGCCTCCTTCTTTTTGAGATGGAGGAAAGGAACAGTCTCCACTTTACCCGTGCGACCGTTCCCGTGTCCGTGTGCGTGTGCGTGTCCGTTCCCGTTGCCATTCCCGTTCCCGTTCCCGTTGGCGATGCTGCCGTTAATGCGGGATCTGGAGCTATTCCGACTACCCTTCTTCGCATAGCCGTTTTCTTGCGGCATGATTTGGTTCTCGTTCATGGACAGGGCACGTAGAACCTCGCGGTATAGAGAGTTGAATTGCAGCTGGGACGATTTGGAGAGCTTATGTTGCTTGCGAATCAGTTTATAGACGCTCTTGAGGTCATTTTGGACTTTGGTGCGGTTGCTGTATTCAGAAATGGGCCCACCCTCCGCCATGGCCTTGACGTAGTGCTCGAGTTTCCGGGCGCTGCCTCGAGGAATCTCAGCGTACTTGACGTTCCCGCGGGAGTCGATGACAGTTTGGGGTCCTGTGGGTATCGCAACGTCCTTGTAGACAGGTTTCTCATTGAGAACCTCCTTACAATTCTCGATGAGTTGCTGGCCAAGTGCCTTTGCGAGTTTATATGTTTCACCACGTTCAGTGGGACAGTTGTCGATATGGTATTGCATGAATTCCAAGAGAAGGGGGTTAGACCGATTCATAAGGCGGATACATTGGCTGACGATTTCGCGATCCACAACTTTCAGCCGACCAAAAATGATATCGTAATACATGCTGAGCGCATCTTGTCTCGCCCAGTTCCAGGATGAATCGTAGACGCGGGCCTTGAGAGGATCGAAGGACGGCTGGATGCCAGAGGCGTATGTGTCGCCATGCTCAGCTTGCCATAGATCTAGTTGCGCCTGGAGAGTAGCCTGGGTTTCTTGGGAGATCACGAAAGCTTTATCGCCTGCGCGAAGGTCTGTCTTAAGATAGCGGGCAGTAAGTTCGAGCTGTTGCTTGAAGAATGCGCGTTGGTCTTTGGTCAGTGCCTCGAGGGCGGCTGGGTCCATCATCATGCCACCACCTCCATTGCCTCCATCGCCACCAGCAGGAGTAGTGGAAAAGTTGATGCCCGCATGTGCAGCATATTTATTGGCAACATCGTCTAGGTATGCTTTGGCGTCTGATTCCGAGCCCAGTCGCGAGGCAGGCTCCATCGTTAGAGCTAACAGAAGAAGACCGTCTTGTCGCCCTGATTGCAGCCCCCATCTTGTTTCGAGATATTTTCTCACAGCAGTTATATTAAAGCCACCAGGCATTTTGGAGGACACGAGTCTGGCGACGAGAGATAAGGATTGTTTGCCAAGCTGGCCATCAAAGGTAGACTGGATGGCAGCACCAAGCTCATCCAAGGGGGTATCTTCTGGTTTCTCTGGCGTTGAACCGAATTCTTTTCCGAGATCGCCCAGAATTTCATTTTGAAGGGTTGATTTGCCTAGGCGCAAATAAATATTAGTTCTTTTAAAAAATAAAATAAAATTTGCAATTGTTAACCCGAAGGAGTATAAGGGAGAGAAAATAACCCACCTCCAACAAGATCCTTAATAGCTTTTGTTATAGGAATATCCGCCAGTGGCTTCTTCAATTTCTGCGCGACTAGCACTCTGACAATATCCAGAGCTGAAACAGGCTCATCAGCAATAGAAGCAGCTGGACCAGAAGATGAAGCTGGAGCTGCGGCAGCTACAGGAGCGGGAGCAGAGCCAGAAGATGCAGGAGTAGTAGAAACAGCAGCAGCAGGCGTCGGCTCCGGCTCATCCTCTACAGGGTCAACATCATAATAAATCTCCTTTGCATCTTTGTTATAGCACAGAATCTGGCGTTGGACGGAGGTGGCAGCGTCGTAAGCTTCGTATTTGGAGGCGATGGTGCGTCTGGCCATTCCCCCGAGGGTATCAGCGGGGCCAATCTCGACGATGCGCTCTGTCCGTTTCTCCTGGAGGATGACATCTTGGGTTTCGATCCATCTGACGGGGGAGGCGAATTGGTATGCAAGGAGCTCGACGAGGAGAGTGTGGGCGAGCTCTTGCTCGACTTCGGGGCGCATGTTGATAGAGGATTGAAAGGGGGTTGAGAGGGGAGAAGAGGTATTATTAGGTATAGAGAGTGTCCGGCAGGAATTGGAGGGTAGAGGGGATGCTGGATATAAAATAGGATATATATTCCTAGGAGTAAATAAAATATTAAGATAGGAGGGTGGAGATAGACTCCCTGGACATGTCGAGAAAGAGAGTAAAAGGGAAGATGAAAGAAAGATAGTTTACAGATATATTCTTTCAACCAGCAATGAATGAACCAGGAGATGAATCCTGCCAGTCAGTCGGTAATAAAGGGAGGAAGAAGGAGGAAAATGAAGTAGAAAAAATGATGCTGGGATAAGGCAATATTTGCTGTTGTTGGGGAGTTGAGAATGTTGAAAGTTTGGGTTTTTTTTTTCAAGCCAGGACATTACGATACGATACGATATACGGAATACTCAGTACGGTGCCTGGTTGGGACGCTATGTGGGGTATTATTACGGGGCTAGAACACACGGATCTCAGGGCGGAAAGAGTGGGTCAATACAACGGGCAGATGTGTATTGTTCCAGTATTGCTGGTATTGATACGGATAGGATAAGGTACGAGATACGAGATACGAGATATGACATCGGTACAGGCATAGCTATATATCCATGGATATATATATATATAATTATATAATTGATAGCTCTGATATACAACGTATGCTGATACTGATAGAGAATGGAATGCTGATAACTCATATTTGCCATAATGTATTCTTTGGTGAAACAGGTTTTATCTACCACCAAGCTACCAACATTTTTCTGCCGACTACTCCGTATATTTCAAGGCTATTATATATCCAAGTAAAAAGTAAATATTGGCCACAGCTGGGTTGAATGGCCCCTGGATGTATTTATTGTATTGTATTGTCAACCCGGCAATCTGGGCCTCCAGGGAGGGCTACATACTACGGAGTCGGAGTAAAGGTGCGACTGGCATGACTAAGCCCAACCCTTTTGCTTTTTTTGGGGCGGATTAAGTTACACGCTAAGCCTAATGCGAGCTATCTGCGTTCAACGACTATTATTCAGCTGTATTTATCGGTATATGCCCGTATTAATTACACGACATCAATTTTTCCCAATCAGGACAAAAAAATCATCGACGACTCTCAACATTTTCAATTCTTGTTCTTTTTTTTCCTCCCTCTCTTTTAATTTTCCTAATTCACTTCATTATCTCCATATTCCCTTCTTCTGTTGCTATCCTGGTTCGGACAAGTGGAGGAGATTGTTCAACATTATTCAACAGAAACTCCATACTCCATACACGGTACTCCGTATTCCGCCTCTCATTCTTTTCACGGCTGCTCATGATTTGAATGCCGCTGCTTGCTTTTCCCCTTCCCTCCCAACATCCTCCCGTCAACTCTGAAGCTGGAGGACTATCACCATATCTATACCATCCGTGAACGTACAGGTAGGCTATCTTCTCTTCTTGCAATATCCAATTTGTTCAATTGGCTAACTGACAAACTATCCTTCAGTAGTGAACATCTGAGTGTGTTGTCTATCAACATCATGTACGGCACCTCTACAGGCCCCCAGACGGGCATTAATACCCCGCGCTCCTCTCAATCCCTCCGCCCTCTCATCCTCTCCCACGGCTCCCTCGACTTCTCATTCCTCGTCCCTACCTCCCTACATTTCCACGCGCAACAACTCAAGGATTCCTTCTCCGCCTCCCTCCCGGCCCCCACAGATGAGCTGGCTCAGGATGACGAGCCCTCCTCCGTGCAAGAACTCGTCGCCAGATACCTGGGCTACGTCGCCAGCCAGGTAGAAGAAGGCGAGGACGATGCGCAGGGCTCTTATCTCGAGGTATTGAAGCTGGTCCTGAACGAATTCGAGCGCGCTTTCATGCGGGGCAACGATGTACATGCCATCGCCTGTACTCTTCCAGGAATCAGCGCAAAGAAGCTGCTCGTCGTACAGGCCTACTATGCGGGTCGTGCCGCGGCAAATAGGCCCACAAAACCCCATAATTCGGCCTTGCTACGTGCGGCTGCAGACGGCAATGCGCGTCTATACAGTATCTTTGGCGGCCAGGGAAACATCGAAGAATACTTTGATGAACTCCGGGAGATCTACACTACATACCCTTCCTTCGTGGAGGGTCTCATTTCGTCATCGGCAGAGCTTCTTCAATCTCTCGCGCGCGACCCGGATGCAATCAAGCTCTACTCGAAAGGGATGGATATTGTACGATGGCTCCGGGACCGCGACTCCCAGCCTGATACCGACTACCTGGTGTCTGCCCCCGTCAGTCTTCCTCTGATCGGTCTGGTCCAGCTAGCCCATTTTATGACTACGTGTAAGGTGATGGGCAAGCAGCCTGGTGAAGTCCTGGAGAGATTCAGTGGTACCACGGGCCATTCCCAGGGTATCGTCACCGCAGCTTTGATCTCAACGGCTACCACCTGGGATACCTTTCACAAGGCCGCCCAAAACGCCCTGACCATGCTCTTCTGGATTGGAATGCGCAGCCAGCAAGCATACCCGCGAACATCGCTTGCCCCATCGATCCTGCAAGATTCAATTGAGAATGGCGAAGGTGTGCCCACACCGATGTTGTCCATTCGAGATCTTGCCCGGCGCGCTGTCCAGGAGCACATCGATGCCACCAACCAACATTTGCCTCAAGACCGCCATATCTCCATCTCCCTGGTAAACAGTGCCCGCAACTTTGTAGTGACCGGTCCCCCCATTTCTCTCTACGGTCTTAATCTTCGATTGCGCAAGGTTAAGGCTCCAACGGGATTGGATCAGAACCGTGTGCCTTATACGCAGCGAAAAGTCCGCTTTGTCAATCGCTTCCTCCCTATTACTGCACCCTTCCACAGCCAATATCTCGCCTCTGCTTTCGAACAGATCACAGAAGACCTGGACGACTTGGTCATTCCATCCAAGTCCCTGCGAATTCCCGTCTACGATACCAATACCGGTGAAGACTTGCGTAGCAAAGACGAGGATATTGTCCCAGCTTTAATTCGCATGATTACTCGAGACACCGTCAACTGGGAGAATGCTACTGTCTTCCCCAAGGCAACTCACATCCTTGACTTCGGGCCCGGAGGTATTTCCGGGCTGGGTGTCCTGACCAACCGCAACAAAGATGGCACTGGTGTTCGCGTTATCCTTGCTGGAGCCATGGATGGCACAAACGCCGAAGTTGGCTACAAGCCAGAGCTGTTTGACCGCGACGAGGAACATGCTGTCAAGTACGCTGTGGATTGGGTTAAAGAGCACGGCCCACGATTAGTGAAAACGTCCGTCGGCCAGACATTTGTCGACACGAAGATGAGCAGGCTACTCGGTGTGCCTCCCATCATGGTTGCCGGTATGACTCCCACAACAGTCCCCTGGGATTTTGTCGCTGCGACCATGAATGCAGGGTACCAAGTCGAGCTTGCTGGTGGTGGGTACTACAACGCCAAAACTATGACGGAAGCTCTTAACAAGATCGAGAAGGATATCCCTCCCGGCCGCGGTATCACTGTTAACTTGATCTACGTCAACCCGCGCGCGATGGGCTGGCAAATCCCATTGATTGGCAAGCTGCGTGCTGACGGCGTCCCCATTGACGGTCTGACCATCGGTGCCGGCGTCCCATCCATCGAAGTCGCCAACGAGTACATCCAAACTCTCGGCATCAAGCATATTGGCTTCAAGCCCGGTTCCATGGATGCCATCCAGCAGGTGATTAACATCGCCAAAGCGAACCCCACATTCCCTGTAATCATGCAGTGGACTGGCGGTCGTGGCGGTGGCCATCATTCGTTCGAGGATTTCCATCAACCAATCCTGCAGATGTACAGCCGCATACGGAGATGTGATAATATTGTGCTGGTTGCTGGTAGCGGATTCGGAGGGTCTGAAGATACATATCCCTACTTGACCGGTTCCTGGTCAAGACAATTCGGATACCCGCCCATGCCATATGACGGCTGTCTATTTGGCAGTCGCATGATGACCGCTAAGGAAGCGCATACCTCCAAAGCCGCTAAACAGGCCATTGCCGAAGCTGAGGGCGTCGACGATATTCGATGGGAAGATACATATAGCGGCCCTGCTGGTGGTGTCATCACCGTCCGCTCCGAGATGGGCGAGCCGATTCACAAATTGGCTACGCGGGGTGTCCGTTTCTGGCACGAGATGGACGAGAAAATCTTCTCCCTGGATAAAGCCAAGCGCCTGCCAGAGCTAAAGAAGCTGCGTGATTATATCATTAAGAAGCTGAATGCTGATTTCCAAAAGGTCTGGTTTGGCCGTAATTCACAAGGAGATACTGTGGACCTGGAAGACATGACTTATACTGAAGTGGTGCATCGGATGGTGGACCTCATGTATGTCAAACATGAATCGAGATGGATCGATGAGTCTTTGAAACGACTCACGGGCGATTTCATCCGGCGTGTCGAGGAACGGTTTACTTCCGTCGAAGGACAACCGTCGTTGCTACAGACTTACTCGCAGCTCGACACCCCTTACCCAGCCGTCGACAAGATCCTAGGCGCATACCCAGAGGCAGCGTCGCAGCTAATTTCCGCACAAGACGTCCAACACTTCCTCCTCCTCTGCCAACGCCGCGGCCAAAAGCCCGTCCCCTTCGTCCCCTCCCTAGACGAAAACTTCGAGTTCTGGTTCAAGAAGGACTCGCTCTGGCAATCCGAAGACCTCGAAGCCGTCGTGGGTCAGGATGTGGGCCGCGTGTGTATTCTCCAGGGCCCCATGGCTGTCAAATACTCCAACACAATCGACGAGCCCGTGAAGGATATCCTTGATGGCATTCACAATGACCACATCAAAGGCCTCGTCAAGGACGTCTACGGTGGCAATGAATCCAACGTCCCCGTCGTCGAGTACTTTGGCGGCCAGCTGCTGCTGGAAGCCGACGAGGAGAGCGAAATCGACGGCCTAACCGTCTCCGAAGACGCGACCAAACTCTCCTACCGCCTCTCGCCGTCCACCTCCGCCAGCCTCCCCGATCTCGACCGCTGGCTGCATCTGCTCGCAGGTAAGACCTATTCATGGCGCCATGCGATGTTTACCACAGAGGTGTTCATCCAGGGCCAGAAGTTCCAGACCAACCCGATGAAGCGGATCCTAGCACCAACTCCTGGCATGTTTGTCGAGATCCAATATCCCAACGACGCGCGCAAGACTCTCATTAATGTCCGCGAGCCATCTCCCGCCGGAAAGCTCGTCAAGACTGTCGAAGTGCGGACGAACGGCGAAAGAGAAATTTCGTTGACCTTGTTTGAAGGGCGGACTGCTGAGGGCGGCGTTGTACCGCTCTGCTTCCGTTTCACATATCATCCGGAAACAGGGTACGCGCCCATCCGTGAAGTCATGGATGATCGCAATGACCGGATTAAGGAGTTCTATTACCGTATTTGGTTCGGGGATCGGAATGTTCCTTTCGATACACCCGCGACCGCAATCTTCGATGGCGGCAAGGCTACCGTTACCAGCCAAGCGATTGCAGATTTCGTGCACGCTGTGGGGAATACCGGTGAGGCGTTTGTGGAGCGTCCTGGGAAGGAGGTGTTTGCGCCGATGGATTTCGCGATTGTTGTTGGGTGGAAGGCTATCACGAAGCCCATATTCCCCCGTGTCATTGATGGCGATCTGTTGAAGCTGGTGCATCTGTCTAACGGCTTCAGGATGATTCCCGGCAGCGAGCCGCTAAAAGTTGGCGATGTGCTCGAGACCACTGCGCAAGTCAATGCGGTGATTAACCAGGACTCCGGGAAGATGGTGGAGGTTTGCGGAACTATTAGGAGGGAGGGCAAGCCGATTATGGAGGTTACGAGTCAGTTCTTGTATCGCGGGGCGTATAATGATTTTGAGAATACGTTCCAGCGCAAGGAGGAGGTCCCCATGCAGCTCCATCTGGGCTCGTCGAAGGATATCGCCGTGCTGCAATCGAAGGAATGGTTCCGTCTTGATGAGCCAGATGTGGATCTTCTCGGCCAGACGCTCACGTTCCGCCTGCAGAGTCTTGTCCGGTTCAAAAACCAGACTGTCCTCAGCAGCGTGCAAACGATCGGCCAAGTGCTCCTCGAACTACCCACGAAGGAGGTTATCCAAGTTGCCTCAGTGGAGTACGAAGCCGGCACCTCCCACGGGAACCCAGTCATCGACTACCTCCAACGCCACGGCTCAGCAATCGAGCAACCCGTCCACTTCGAGAACCCGATCCCACTCAGCGGGAAGACGCCACTTACCCTCCGCGCACCTTCATCCAACGAAACCTACGCGCGCGTTTCGGGCGATTACAACCCCATCCACGTCTCCCGCGTCTTCTCTAGCTACGCCAACCTGCCCGGCACAATCACGCATGGCATGTACACCAGCGCCGCGGTGCGGAGTCTCGTCGAGACCTGGGCTGCAGAGAACAACATCGGCCGCGTTCGCAGCTTCCACGCCTCGCTTGTCGGCATGGTGTTGCCCAACGATGACCTCGTCGTCGTCCTCCAGCACGTCGGCATGGTCGCGGGCCGGAAAATCATCAAAGTCGAAGCAAGCAACCAGGCGACGGAAGAGAAGGTGCTGCTTGGCGAAGCTGAAGTCGAGCAACCCGTGTCCGCATACGTGTTTACCGGCCAGGGCTCTCAGGAGCAAGGAATGGGTATGGACCTGTATAACTCTAGCGCCGTGGCGAAGGAGGTCTGGGACCGTGCCGATAAGCACTTCATCGAGAACTACGGCCTGTCCATCATCAACATTGTCAAGAATAACCCGCAGGAGCTGACAATTCACTTCGGTGGACCTCGGGGCAAAATCATTCGCCAGAATTACATGTCCATGACTTTCGAGACTGTCAATGCCGACGGAAGCATTAAATCCGAGAAGATCTTTAAGGACGTCGATGAAAATAGTACCTCGTACACCTACAGGTCGCCCACAGGCCTCCTCTCCGCCACACAGTTCACTCAACCAGCCCTGACATTGATGGAAAAGGCCAGCTTCGAAGACATGCGGTCTAAGGGCCTCGTGCAGCGCGACAGCAGCTTCGCCGGACACTCGTTGGGCGAGTACTCGGCCCTTGCAGCGCTCGCTGACGTGATGCCGATCGAGTCTCTGGTGTCAGTGGTATTCTACCGTGGTCTGACGATGCAAGTGGCCGTTGAGCGGGATGAGCTGGGGCGGTCGAATTACTCCATGTGCGCGGTGAATCCAAGCCGTATCTCGAAGACGTTCAACGAGCAGGCGTTACAGTATGTTGTGGAGAATATTGCGGAGCAGACGGGGTGGTTGTTGGAGATTGTGAATTATAATATTGCGAATATGCAGTATGTTTGTGCTGGAGATGTAAGTTTTAACCATTTCTTATTCTTATTCCCCTCTCTCTTTCTTTCACTTTTATCTAACAGTATTGTCTTTTCTCTAGCTCCGCGCACTTGACACTCTCACCAACGTCCTAAACCTCCTCAAAGCCCAAAAGATAGACATTACAACCCTAATGTCCACAATGTCCCTCGACGACCTACGCGCCCACCTCGTCGAAATCATCACCTCCTGCTCCCAACTCACCAACTCCAAACCCCACCCCATATCCCTCGAACGCGGCTTCGCCACCATCCCGCTCAAAGGCATCGACGTCCCCTTCCACAGCACCTTCTTACGCTCCGGCGTGAAACCGTTCCGATCGTTCCTATTGAAGAAGATTAACAAGACTACGATTGACCCGAGCAAGTTGATTGGAAAATATATTCCGAATGTCACCGCGAAGCCATTTGAGTTGACCAAGGAGTACTTCGAGGAGGTTTATAAATTGACGAATTCACCCAGGATTGGGGCTGTGCTTGCGAATTGGAGCAGGTATGAGGATGGGGAGAAATAGTTAGGAACTACCCAAAGAAGGGGAGGGAGGGAAAAAGGGAGGGAGGTGGAAAATATATTGGCGTTTTCTTTGCTTCCTTTTTTTTTTAGATATCTTTTTTTGTTTGATGGTTATTTCTTTATTTATTTTATTATAATTAACACCTTTTCTTGATTTTATTTAAGTTTGATTGTTTTTATTTGCATAATGTGTTTTGCTTGTCTTACATCCTAGATGTTCTCAACTGTGGATAGATAAATTTACATAGATCGTTACTTCTTTTCACACAATTTTGATACGAAAAAAAAAATTGGGTTCAATGTCTCAACGGGTAGATATATAGGGTAGGTCCATAAATAGCCAGCTACCTCTATGAAGTAAACCGTAAACCTGGACGGATGAATGGCAGAAAAAGAAAAGCGCCCATATGCATACAGTAAATGAAGAAAAAAGCTTGTCAAAAAGTCATCAAAACCCACCCGACCCAGGTCCGCTCAAAACCAGCAGCTATTGTAATTGAGCAAAACATTGACGAAACGGCTCAGCTCTACCCATCCCAATTTCCTGTTCTTCCCCCTCCTTCTTATCCCTTATTACTATCGAAATTTTCCGATCAACATCAACACACCCTACTACCCACTAACAAAAGCAAAATCAAAAATAAATAAAAGGAAAAACATTCACGATGACCCATCCTTCAAAACCCCAGGCCTCAACAACTTATCCTCCTTCCCATAAATACTCACATCCCTAACAATCGCAATAAACTTGCGATGATTCTCCTTCGAATCCCCAATACGCGGGCGGAAAATCTTCAGCAACTCAGCGCTAGCAATACCTGTAGACGGGATGGCGGAGTGGATTTCCGACGGCGTGGGGAAGGTGAGGTTTGACGGTGTTGTTGGGCCGGGGGTGGAGGTGCGGGTTTGGGGGCCTGTGAGTGTTTTGTGCGTTAATATAGATATAGAAATATACATGTACATTTGTTGTAAATCTAAATAAATAAAAAAGAGGAAAAGATGGGGGCGGGGGACAAGGGGCTAGCGAATATCATACCTGGCGAATTAGCTCCAGAACCAGGACCCGTGCGCGTCGGCAGGACACCTGCAGGACTCCCCGCACGCGAACCCCGCGGCGTCCCTGTCTTCGACTTGAGCCCAGGCGGGTTGAGCTTGAGTTTCTTAGCACCTGCGGTGGTAGAATCGCTCATTTCACCGCCAGAGCCAGCGCCCCGTTCACCATCGCTGCCAGATCCAGATCCAGCCGGACCGTTCCGGCCACGTTTCTTGCTGGCTTGGTCTCCTGCTGCGCCTGGCTTGCGCTGGCCAGAGGGACCTGGGGACATGGGCCGCGATTCGGGCTGGGCATCGGCGTGTTTGCTCTTGGGCTTTTTGCGGGAGGTATCTGTGCCGCTGGCTTCGGAGAGATTGGGGGAGCCAGCTCGTTTTCGGGCAGCGCGGGATGTGGCTTTCTTGTTAAGCGGGTCTGTGTGTTTGGGACGGCCTGAGGGGGTATTTGTGCCCTTTGTTGATGCTCCGGAGTTCTTGTCAGATTCCTTGCCCTTTTCTTTCTTTACGTGTTCCTCTTCTAGCTTTTCTTGTTCTTCCTTTAGACGCTCCGTTTCAGAATCCTCTGAGCTCTATGTATGGAGATTATCAATTAGATACGCGCTCCCTAATAAAACGTGCACTGGAAGATATAAATATACGTACCTCATCAGAATATGGATTCGCATCTGAGCCGCTGCTATAGTCGAAATTCTTCTCTCTCCGCTGCAGAGCTTTTCGAACGCGCTTGCCGAAATTCTTGAGGGCTTCCTTTTCTTTCTTCTCCTGATTCTCTTCCTCATCGTACATTTTCTCATCTTTGAGATCGAAAATATTAGCCTTGAGCTGGTCCTCTTTTATTCTCTTCTCAGCCGTCTTGGCATCTTCGTCCTCATCAAAAATGCCGACATGTTCTTCATCGTCGGCGAATCTGTCTTCCTCAAAATCCAGGTCATCTCCTTCAAAGCCCTCGCCAGCTCCTGAGAACCCTTCTCTTCTACCGGTAAAGAGTTTACTTTGTTTTGCATAGCCCTCCAATGCTTTCTTCTGAGCTCTATCCTGTTCCTTCTCCATGAACCACCGGGGATCCTTAATCTTCTTCGCCATGAACTTCTCCGCCTCTTCAATCGTCAGAGTTTTGAATGGACTTTTGGTAGTGAATTTGTACCACTTGTCGATGGGAACCATTCTCATCTTTCCGTCATTTTGAAGCACGAACATCGCATACGTTTCCGACATCGCAGCTTCATAGTTCCCAACCCAAGTACCCTTATTATCGAAGTCGTCAAGATGCCAAGGCAGCGCCTCCTCGTACTTAATCCGAGCTCTCGCAATTTCTTCCGGAGTCATCTCAGATTTAAACACCTGCTGGGTCCGCTGCTTCGGCGCGTTCGTCTTTTTCTGTGTAACGGCAGCTGACGGGGCTATTTGGGCCAAGTTCTCTGCACGTTCCTTCTCCCTAACGGCTTTCTTCGCCTCCAGTTCTTCCCGTTCAGCCTCATTGAGCTCACCGGGTCTGCGTGGGGGCTGGTCATCTTTATCGGCCGCTGGTCCAATATTCGAAGCTCGAGGATCGCGTCGCTGTAACCGAACCGGTCGCGTAAACTGCAACTCATCTCTTGGGTCTATGCTCTTCTTCGAGGCAAACTTGGCCACATGGTGTTTCAATCCCTCTCTCCATGCGCGCTTGGTGGTTACCACAGGATAATCGACATAGGACTCGGAAAGTAACGGCCCGCTGAATCCATTCACTGTTAAGTCGTCTGCGCTGGGAATAGTGGGTTTGGATTGTGTAGCTGAAGGTTGTGGTCTGGGGGCTGTTTGCGGAGGTCGAGGTCTTGCAGCTACTATCCCATTCGCAACAGGTCCTGCTCCAGGCTGTGCTTGACCTGGTGGTCGCGGGATAGGTCTCTTCTTGGGTCGGACCAACGGGTCTGCCTTGGGACGGCGGACTTTCATGAACGGTCCACTTGGACCAGGAGGGCGACGCGCGGGCGGAGGCGGATTGGGTGGCGTTGAGCTCATAGTTGGAGGGTTCTGAGTCGCTGACGGGGTACTATCGAGAATATGTATTGTTGAAGAAAGGGAGCAGGTGGGATTCAAGGACTGGTAGCTAGCAATTGAAAGTGGTGAATCCCATGTTCTTCCTAGGTAGCTAGTTTAATGGGCTAGAAGCTGTATGTTGGTGCTCGGTAAAGGAATACCATGAGAAGAGGCTCTATTTCGTTAACAGCCAGAACAACAGTGGTATATTGTAAAGAGAAAAGGTTGGATCGGCGCAAGAAAAGCCAGACAACACCAACACAGGCTTTATTTTAATCTTGAGCTTGATGTTGAAGATGAATGAAAGTTGTCTGATCTGGTTGACATCAAAAGATAGACTGGGGATGATGCGGATTATGTAAGACAGATATGCACGTGCTGAGCTAAACTCAAAACGGCAATTCCCAACCTCACAATCAACTATGAGCGGATCCATATGTTTCAATGAGACGGATGTTGGCGGGAGGAGAGAAAGGAGAGAAGAGGGAGAAAGATACGGAGAATACCGAGATTGTTCGATGGGCCCTTCAGGTATGGTTACTATACCAATAGTGATTCGGAGGGCGTTTAGAATAAGGTGCATGAAAGGTGCATTTTAATGAAGAAAAAAGAGGTGCACAGGCTAAAACCCCCCGAATAAGATACGGATTCAGCCTACCGTGCGGATGGATTCAACTCAAAGAGAATCAGCAGAGGATACTATAGGTGATATTATCACTTTCTGTTTGAGATGGGCTGCACATCTACCGCGGAGAATTTTACAACTAACAACTAACAGCTAATAGTGATCATTTTTTGGCTCTTCATACAAAGAAAGAAAAAAACGAGGAACTTGTTTCTGTATATATATATATATAGATCCTCTATCTTACTAACAAGCACACTTTTTAGTGCACGCAACCCCAAGGTTCGAGGCGCAAATTCTAACTCGGAACCATGCTATCATTTACACCTCAGGACAACGATGCGTTTCGGCGTAGGCGTAGACTCACCTTATATACACATCCGCTCATATCATATCAGCTAATCATCTATAATCATTAAAAATAAAAACATCCTATCGTCATTATAATCATTCCCTCCTCCCAACAGCACCCATCTCACCAATCCCCTCCTCCTCCCTACACCGCACCCTCCACCACTCCTCCATCCCCTCAGCATCAAACCCACTTCCCATCATCCCCTTCAACCTCCCCGGATCACACACAAACCACTCCCGCCCCTTACAATCCTTCTCATACGCATTCAAACTCACCCCTTCCCACTCATGCGTCTTCAAACTGCGAAAGAGACCCACAGTGCCCACTGGCGGGTTAAAGGCCGCCGCATCAACAAATACGCTAACAGATACACCCAATCGCTGCTGGTGGTTAGCGATCGTCGGATCCATGATGCGCAAATCACGTTTAGGTGGCATCTGCGGGCGCTTGACGATGTCCGGCGATATCCAGGATATCACGGCCAGGACATCGCAGAGGTAATTGCGTTTTGGTAAGGGTTTGGCCGGGTGGAGGAGTTGGGAGAGGGTGACGAGGTTTAGGGGGCGGGATATTGGTCTTAGGATGCCCGGGAGTTTGAAGGGGTGATGTGTTGCTGTTTCTGTTTCTGCGGGTATAGGAGTGCATGTTCTGGCTCGTTCGTTTTGCGTATGCGGATTGTGAGGGGAGTCTTGTTTCGTGGTTGTGGGTGGCGGTGGCTGCGGCTGCGGCTGTGGCTGTGGGGGATCGATGTTGGGTACTAGCATCCTCTGTTTAAGGGTAGATTTCTCTTGCTCCGGCATTGGGGTTGGACATTCTGGAGAAATCCCGGGAAGTCCTTGGTCGTCTGTTGCAGCATCCTGTGTACTTCCAGAATCCGCATAGTCTCCAAAAGATCGACTTCCAGAATCGAATCCATCGTCCAAGTTTCCAGATAAAAATTCAGATATCTGCTCCTCAACACAACTGTTACCTTCACCGCCATTAATATTCGCATCACCACCCACATCGCTAATCCTAGGAGCTTTCTCTCCACGTCTAGAATCATCATCATCATCATTCCCCCTCTTCCTCTTCCGCGCAATCATCCGCACCTCCACATCATCCCCCCTCCCCCTCCTCTCCTCAATACCCATCTTACTCAAACACCGAAATCCCCCAATAGCCAAAAACACCACCTGCCCACTGCCCTCCGCACCGTCACCACCGCCACTACCACCCGCAATCCTCTGCCCCCTCCTAATCTCAAACCGATCCAACCTCACCACAGCCCCCACAGTTACCTCCCCCGTCAACGCAAAGCGATGCAGCGCCTTCCCCAACAGCGCCTGGATAACCAGCTCCCCATCGCTGAGAAATATGCGGTATGATCTGCGATTCGGCTTTGCTGATGCCGTGGTAGTGGTAGTGGTGGTGGTGGTGGTGTCGGGAGTAAACAAGACCTCAATGATACGCTCAACCCGCAGAATTAGTTCGGAAGGGTGATAGCCTGTGCGCAGGAGTTCAGCGATGCAGGGGCGGATTTCGGGTTCGCCGGTGGCTGGTGGGCGGTGTATGGGTGGATAATCCTATGAAGGAGCGAGAGAGTTAGATTCCACTGATCCATTGTTCCGGTGGGGAGAGGGAGGAGGATCGTTTCACGTACCATGACAACCTGATTGAATCTTCCATGGTGGGGATTAGTGTTATTCCGCCCACGACGTTGTCGCTGAGGACATCTAAATGTTGGCTGAAATATAGAGCACCTGCCAGAGGATTTTGCAGGAATTTAGGGTAAAAACTACCTAGACACTCTAGCAGGGAATTATTGTCGTGAAGATCCACACGATTCCTTCGATATCGAACAACTAGAATAAAATCTGGCTAAATTAATTTAATACGATCTTTAATTAATTAATCTAATTACGCGATTGGACGCGTTGGAGGCGGGATTAGAGTTGGCATCCGCGCGCTAAGCTTTTAACCCCAAACGCGACACTTTCTAAGGATTTATTAGGATCGATCTCGTCATACAATCAATACCTGGAGCTACATCCAGGAAATGAACTATATAATATGCTCTGCAGATGCCTTCCAATATCCAAGTTCTCAATTAATCCTAGCTTCTTTGGATCAACTTCGCTCAACTTCTGCGAGATAATCAGGGAATGAACAATCAGATGGGAAGAATGCAGAACCGTCTATGAACATTTTCTATAAAATACACATATATAAAAAACCCGAAAATCAAAACACATCCACAATCTCCTCATCCTCATCAGCAGCCTTCTTCTCAATCTCCGCCTTAGCCTTAGCTAACGCCGCGGCCGCCACCGCCTTCTCCCCTTCCTCATCACCCTCCCCCTCCTCATCCCTCATAAGCACCTGCACCAACCGATCACACCCCTCCTGCACCTCATCATCATCAACATGTAAATGACACTCCCGTATAATCGGATATACATTAACCCCCCTCATCAGCTCCCTCCCCTCCCTCGTCGTCGTCAGCAGCAGCAACGTCTCCAGATGCGTCGCGAGGATATCCTTGTCTGATTCTCGCTCCTTATCTGGCGGCAGCAGCTGCAGATCCGGCAACATCGCCGCGCTCTCTTCATCCGTGAATTCCTCGGGCCCCGCAATGGGCAGCAGGAGATAGGGCAGGATATTAACCTCGGCCTCCGCGAGCAACTGCGGATGCGACTGGACCTCGAACGCGATATTTTTCAGCGTCGACGCCACGCCCTTCCTACGGATGTGGCTGCGATGCTCGGTGAAGACGGTGAGTTTGGTGATGGGGATGACAGAGTCGTAGGCCTGTCTGGTCATGAAGTAGGCTCTGCCTTCGTCGAACTTGGAGAGGTCGGCGAACACGTAGGCGAGGTAGTCGTAGTTGGAGTCGGTGGCTTTGTTGATGCCGCCGTCCTGGCCCTTGATGAAGCAGTCCATTAGTTGGTCGAGGGCTTTGGGCGAGTCAGAGACGCCCTTGGGCACGCTGCGGGTTAGGTTTACAATGCGTTTAAAGCTCTCGGATTTGGCGAGGTTGGCGAGGAGCATGGTTATTTCGTTGGCGTGCGGTTCTTTTTTGTTCTGTGGTTCTGTTATATTAGATATTTTGTAACACTTCGACGAGAATGAGGAGAGTTACCGTGACTTTACCCAAGAGGGTTTCTAGAAAGGCATCATCTTCAGCTAGCTCTTTAAGTACCTCCTCGTCCCCAGAGAGGTTTATCAATATCGTCAATACATTTTTGGCGATTGGCTATAAGTGTTTAGGAGATGTTAGTAGCTATTTAAACCCATTTAAGTATACAATTTGAAAACATGTATTGATAGATAGATACTGACGGTATAATCCCGAACAAGTAGTTTAAGATCCCGCACTGGTAAAAGCTGATGAACCTTGAACAGTGAGGGCTGAGATATCGAGAATCCAACAAGATAGTCACATGCTGCACGTTGTCAGTTAACTAATCAACAACAAAAAAAAAGAAAAGAAAAGACAAAATTTTCATGCAGGGGGGGCAGCTAATGTGCATATGCCAGTATGTAGGCATGCCTGTAGTCTGTAGTAAGTAAGTATATGAGGTGTTGCAATTGGAACGAACCTATTTGTCTTATTTGGGAGTTTCCATGATGAAGGAACTCTACGAGCTATATATAGATACATAGCGCGAGTCCCAGGTCAGTTAAAACAGGACCATCCATATAAATAACAGTACCCATGCCCCGGGGTCATTAACAGCGGGGGGGAAACATTGCATACCTCCTCCTCTTTCGAGGGCATGGTGTGGCCGCTCTAGATGCGCGCGATGTCAGTGAAAGATAAGGTAATTAAGATGAGAAATGGTAATGGTAATAAGAGTATGCAGGAATAACCTTGCAAACGTGCGTCCTCGGGGTATCTGTTGGAGAAATAAAAGAATATAAAATATAAAATATATATATCTCTTGTTGCGCATTTGAAATGCGAAAAATGACGAAAGAATTCTTTTTTTTTCTTTTTTGGCTTAGTCAGTCAGCCCTAATTCATCCCCAGCCCCGCCTCCTTTTTTTATGCCCCTCACTATCATATAATATATACCACTATCAACTATCATTTGCTTTGGGTTGAACGCTATTCATATACGGAGTACATAACTAAAATTGTGCCCCTGTCACGATGCCCACCACCTTGCGCCGATTTAGGATACAATCCCTCCTACATAACTAGGTCAAAGGCTGCAATCTGATATCATACCGCTCCTGTTTTCGCCATTCAACTGCTTGCTTGCACAGCGACTAGTTACTATGAATGGATCTCCCTCTAGTTAGACCTTTCCAGCGAGAGGAAGCATTCGTCCACCAAATATTCAGTCCATTCTTAGGAAAGAAACTAAAAACATTCTTGAGCTATCTTAATCTGCTCAATCTACCCGGGGTAGCTGCAGTACGAAAAGGAAAAAGAAAAGGAAAAAGCAAAAAGGACCCTGACTCACTGGTATCATTTTATTCAATAAAAGCTCGGGTAGATGCGCAATCCGCGTATAGAGCCGACGCGCGGCTCAACTGGTCAACTGTTTCTTGATATCACTCACAAAATTTTGATTATTCTCACCAACGGATCCCGACTGAAACTTGTACATGTACATGTACATCTACATATACATATCTAGCCTGAAGAAATATATATATGTTTCCGCCTGTTACCAGCGGGGAGGCTTTCATGTGAGTTGATGAAAACGGCAGAAGGGTGGGAATATATTATATATACCAAAAAAACAACTGCCAAAGTTTTAAATAAAGAAACCGGCCGATACGACCCATCGACCTGAGACCAACCTCAAGCTCAGCAAAAAAAGAAAAAAAAATGAAATGAAATGAAATGAAATGAAACCCCGTCATCCATGTCGAGATAATGCCTAGCGTGAATGAGATACAGAGTCCATATCTTGTAAATAAGCCGAGATGCGCCCCGATTTTGCACAAATTGGCCCAGTTCCTCGATGCATGCGGCAAGCAATGTAGCGCTGATTGGGGACTCGGAGGTTTGTTTGTTTTGTTGTTTTTCTCTCGAGGATGTCCCGCATAAATAATCGAAAGCAATGTAAGATCTAGTTGTGGTGCTGCCATTCATTGTATTGTTTGGAAGCGGTGTGAGATAGAAGATAAGAGGTCCGTAGGGTTGCATGGAATATGGAACTCCGCACCGTAGTGTATACATATATGGGGGGGATTCTGTGACTATTTGTCTGGATATTCCGGTGCAAACAGCAGTTATCCTGTTCTCCATTACTCCATTACATTACTGATACTTGTAGGATCTGATGAAGTGTGTTGTTTTAGCCCGTATATTTCTCGGTGTTTTGAAACCCATGAAAATTTCACTTAATGAATGGATGAATATCTCTGTTTTTCTTTTCCGTCTTTTGTCCGGCTAAAAACTCACGATATTTATTTTAGTTAAATACACCACCAACAGGGTCTCGGAATTAATTGCACAGATCTTTTTTTTTTCTTACTCCGTTCAGCGTTACTTGCACTATATACGGTGTATATATATATATAATATATAAATTTCTGCAAATTCCTCATTCTGTCTTCAATTGCCACCTTCTTTTGCCACTGTTCAATTGCGCCAACATCCCCTGAACCAACTGCCGAGCAATATATAAACAAATATATTTGGATCAATTGAAATCTTTCTTCCCTTCTTATTTAGCCCATTCTCTCTCCGCTAGCAGCTCACCCAGCTCGCCCACCAACAACAATGGCAACAGGCGGCGCTGAGGCTCCAGCGCCCGATCTCCAGGAGATCCATGACTTCCTCATTGATCTGGCTACCCGGGCGGTAGATATAATTACCGGTGCGAAGCCATTGGTCAATGGAGTCGACTCAAAAAAGAACAGTAAATCTTCTCCCGCAACTGCATAAGCCGCATGTGTCTCAAATAGATATATATCTCTTTTTAACATGACCAATTGCTGCGATAAACTACAGGCTCCGATCTCGTAACAGAATATGACCGCGCCGTCGAAGCGATGGTCTCCAAGGAGCTCAGATCCAGATATCCCAAATACGAGTAAGCCATTTATCTACTAGTATCTATAATCTACTCCGTACCCAAACCGTCGTTAACGTATCGCTTTTTCAAAACCCCCCCCAGATTCATGGGCGAAGAAACCTACCACCCCTCCAAACCCCTCACAGACGCGCCCACCTTCATCGTCGACCCAATCGACGGCACCGTAAACTTCGTCCACGGCTTCCCAAACGCCTGCATCTCCCTCGGCTTCGCCATCAAGAAGCAGCCCGTCGTCGGCGTCGTCCTCAACCCGTTCACACAAGCCCTCTACTCCGCCATCCGCGGCAAGGGCGCGTTTCTAAACCGCACCACAAAGCTCCCGCTGAAGAACGCGGACGCCCTTGAGCCGCTGAAGGGTCTCGGGCATGCGCTGATTGGGATTGAGTGGGGCTCCGATCGCAGCGGGCAGAATTGGGAGACGAAGGTCCGCACGTTTGAGAGGCTGGGGAAGACTCGCGAGGAGGGCGGGGCGATGGTGCATTCGATGCGCTGTATGGGATCTGCGGCGCTGAATATGTGTGCGGTTGCTGCGGGGGTTCTGGATCTATACTGGGAGGGTGGTTGTTGGGCGTGGGATGTATGTGCTGGGTGGGTTATCGTGACGGAAGCTGGGGGCGTTGTTGTTGATGGGAACCCGGGTGGTTGGGAGGGGACGGTTGATGGGCGGAAATATCTTGCTGTCCGGGGATCGCCGAATGGAGAGGGGCAGAAGGAGATTATTGAGGAGCTTTGGGGTCATATGCAGGGGACCTTTGACTATTCGGATTGAGGCTCCTCTCTGTTTCTTTTTTTATATATCCATGGATCTTTTTATCTTTGCGGGGGATCTGGAATTCCTTTGGAATGCTCCACACCTGTCACACCACGATACAGCTGGGCGGATAACATGGTATGG
This sequence comes from [Emmonsia] crescens, assembly GCA_002572855.1. Classification (NCBI taxonomy): domain Eukaryota; kingdom Fungi; phylum Ascomycota; class Eurotiomycetes; order Onygenales; family Ajellomycetaceae; genus Emergomyces; species [Emmonsia] crescens. The sequence continues at coordinate 24,373 of PDND01000102.1, read as the reverse complement.
TTATGGTCATCTTCTTCAACCCAATTTTTATTTATTTTTATTATATTTTATTTTATTTTATACACCACTTAATCTCAATAATATGTGAGAACTTCTTTTTTGCTACGGACTAGTCAGGAAATCATTGAGGCCTAATATCTCTGAATGAAAACCTAATCACTATACTATATATATAAGATCTAAAATACAGATATTATCACTACAGGTTACTGAGATACTGTGAGCTTCTTTGAGAAGCTAAACTATTATAACTACTAAACTAGCTAGAAGACTATGTATTTCTTTGATTTTCTGCTCTGAAATCATTTTATAAGAGACTCTGATTTAAGTGAGCCTGTACTAGGTTTTATTAGACTGAATCTTATGATGTAGATATCACTTGAGTATTATGAATTATAATGAAATGGCAAAAGAAGACGAAAGAAAGAAAAAATGCGGAGAGAAAGTGGAACTACCTAGATATTGACACAAGCCATTGTTTGTTCTCCAGATGGAAAAATGGAAAATGGAGCTGGGAGGAGGATAGAATTATATACACCAGCCAGAGCCAATAGGATAACATTATCCTTTTCTTCTCTTGAATAATCAGGTACATTCCTGTATGTCAATGAATTATCCACAATTATTAGAATATTTACATGCTTTCACCCACTTGAAAGTTCTTTCGTGGCTAGTACCTGGACCAATTCTATATTAAATCCAGCGTTCATTTTATACATCGGCCATCTTACAACTTTTAAATACTTGAAATATATTTATACTTATTATTCCAAATGCTAGAATAACCATATATCCATGTGATCTCCGTTTTCAGCTGTCTAACTTTCTGTATAGATTAACTTACACAAAAAGAAGAAAAGAAGAAAATGAATAAAGAAGAAGAAACAAAAGAAGACAAACAGGCGTAACAACTAATTAACTAACTAACTAGCTAACTGGTTAACGGCCGTGTTTTGTTTCTTATGTGTGTTCCCGCCCCCCTCTAATTGATGAAGATGCAATAGCCACTAACTTTCATACACAGACAGCAATGATGATGAGAAATGATGATGACGATGATGTGTGGTTGAATTGACTAGGACTAGGACTAGGACTAGGGCATCCTGGCCTGCCAGCTGGCCAGCAGCCGTTGGCTCATAGTGAGCCCAAAAAACGTGGCATGCAAAGCTACCACATCGCTCCCAGCTTGCTTCACCACTCAGCTTCGTCCAACGGAGCCCAAAAGTTTTTTAAGGGATGCCCCAGCTCTAGCTAAATAGTAAATTTACCTAGTAACACCAACAACTTGGTCTATATGCCGATCAGGAAAACGAGCGGTTGGGTTGGAGTTTGGGTAGTTTCGTGGGCGGTTTTCTGACCATTTGTGATTTGAAGAAACCCCTTCATTGCTCGTCATCATCATGCTCCAACCACCCCTCTCCCCTATTTTATTTTCCCGCGATCCGGTCTATCCACATATCGCAAACGAACAGTTCATGCAACCTTCGCTGGCGGGGAGGTTGTGACATGGGTGCTTTTCTGTGGTGGTGTTGAGGGGGGACTTTTCCTTTCCCCAATTGCGGCTTTCTCCCCATTCCAGCAAACTAGATTTTAACTTATATAGAAGATCTGGATTGGACTGGAGTGGGGATGCGGGAGGTGGGATGCTGAGAGTTCGATTACTCTTTTTACCTTTCTGCTTTTTACTTTATTGCTCCCATGCGACAGACACTCTGGATAAGCTACTTCCCGATGAACATCTAGATATCAGAAACCAACTTGTCAAAGAAAAGCAAACGAATTGATACATAGTTCACGGGGAAAGAATTCCGCTGCCCTCCTGGCATTTACCAGCAATGAGATCTAAGGATGCAAACGAGAAAGAGCTATTCTACTCCAATAACTCTCACGATCTCTCGACATATTTAAAGATGGCGCCTGTCATTCGAAATCTATTTCTCTTTGCTACGGCAAGCAGATCTGAAGGACGAACGACCAGCTTAGGCAGCCCAGCGCTTACTGTCATGGTTTCTGATTCGGAACAACATCACCACCACCGTCGTCGCCGATCTAGTCACCATAAGGAAGGAGAGGAACATAGACGCCGTCGGCGCAAGTCTCATCGGACCCATTCTATAGAGGAGAAGCCTGAAAACCCCGCGCGGGAAAGCCACGGGACCGCGAAAGGTTCCGAAGGTCCCAAAAAAGGCCATTCTCGCAGAGATCGTTCGTCGACAGTATCAAGATCCGTGAACTCAAGTAGCAATAGCACGGCGCGTTCACTGATGGCTTCTGGAGGAAAGGCGAAAGAGCCGACACGCAGGGACCCCCCCATACGAAACGCAATGCAGCGCGCCGTGGCAGAATCTTGGACAAGATTTTTAAGCAATCCTTCCCCGATATCCCTCCCTCTTCGGCTCGGTCAGCAGTCGGACCGGCAACCTGCGAAACAGACGCCTAGGTCTCCAGCTCCCAAAGATAAGTCGAGAAAGCAACCGTCTCCTGAAAAGCAGGGTAAACGTGGCGGGGGCGCGAGAAAACCCATGTTTGATATTCCTGCTTCCCGGTCAGTGGCAGAAAGGACGTAAGTACCATATCTTCTCTTCTTTGTTCATCCCACCGCGGTTCTCTCTTTTTGTTTAAAACAGTTTCCTCAATTTAACACTTCGAATATAGGGTTTCATGTTTGACGTGTTTCGACGACATCCCTGTGAGCAAAGCTGCTCAGCTCGCCTGCTCCCACAGCATGTGTGAGGACTGCCTGGAGCGCATCTTTACTATGTCCGTGACCGACCCGCAACATATGCCTCCGAAATGCTGCACGTCAGACCACATCCCCCTTAAGCACGTCGATAGACTTTTCGACGTGGAATTCAAAATCAAATGGAACAAGAAATACCAGGAATACACCACAAAGAACCGGATATACTGTCCTACCAAGGACTGCGGGGAGTGGATCAAGCCCAGCAATATCCATGTCGACACCAGCGGCGGCGCCACAGGCGGCCGCAGGTATGGCATCTGCGGGAGCTGCAATACCAAAGTTTGCGGCCTCTGCAACGGCAAATGGCACACGGGCAGCGAGTGCCCAAAGGACGACGATATGAGACGCTTCGTCAATGCAGCCAAGGAAAATGGCTGGCAACGCTGCTACAACTGTTCGGCCATGGTCGAGCTGCACGAAGGCTGCAACCACATGACCTGCCGCTGTGGGGCGGAGTTCTGCATCTTATGCGCCGCCATGTGGAAAACGTGTGCGTGTCCGTGGTTCAATAACCACAGGCACGTTGAGTTACAACCCCCAGCCGGGATATTTCCCCAGCAGGTCCAAGTGCCCCAGCACGCTGCGTATTATGCGCCTGTACCTATACCTATGGCTGAGGCCGTGGCTGCGCCTGCGCCTGTGCCTTTTTATGCGCAGATGCCTGCCGGCTACCAAGTTAATCCGAATCAACCGCCTTTCCAGCCGATAGCGATTCATAATGCAATGCCGTACGCGACCAACGTTACTGGGATTTTTATCGCGCCGTTTGAAGATGGGGGTGATGGTGAACCTCTTCAGCCTGCGCCGGCTCGCATGCCTCCTCCGCCACAGCCTGGTGTGCCACCGTATAATTATAATCCGGTTTACCCTGGGTACTAACCACACGTGCATTGAAAAACGGCGTTTTCTAGGGGGGATAATTGGTGTGTTTTGGAGAGAGGAAGGCAGCAGAGCAGGCCTTGGACTAAATAACAAGGTTAGGAAACTCAGAGTTGCGCGTAATTTGAAAATTTGAACGAATCCTTATGGGTCCTTTGGTTTACATCATTTCTGTACATCCATCTTAATACATAATATGTTATTCTTCTCCCGTTTTATTCCCTACACTTCCTGTTTAGAGCCGGCGCAAGTGAGGAAAGCCGGTCCTCTCATAGATACTAGTATCTCCACTGAACAGTGAGGACAGACAAAGTATCGCCATTTATTCCGCGTCAACGGTGAAAATAATCCTATAGTCATCCGTGAAGCATGTATATGTACAGTACATTCCCTGATATCTTTGTGGTTAGCTATCAAAATTCTAGCAACGATACCTAAGGTACAGTACCTAGATAGTTACTCGGGTACCTAGTTATTCTGATTAGTCAGAATTCTGTGCACTAATTTTTTTCCTTCGGCTGCTTCAAATATCCGATTTCTACTCGCTATCATTTTGCGATCTTCTTGTTAATACCAAACTATATAATTTGCATGTTCATTGTCTTACCTACAGCAATGTCTATCAGACTAGGTCCACTTTCAGATTTTACACAGGCTCGATATGTGATTCATCTTTCCGACGGTAAACGGCTAGTGCTCTTCCGTTTACCATCGATTGAGCCTTCATCCACATCCATACCCAGGGCCAACGAAACACCAGATGGATGGTCGTATTATGCTATGGAGGCAGAATGTCCCCATGCGGGTGGGCCCATGGCGGAATCCCACGTCGATATTGAAGATTCCGCTTATGTAGTGTCTTGTCCCTGGCATGCGTATGACTTTAACGTGGAGACTGGAGAGTCGAGCGTCGGGATTAAAACCTGCACTTTTCCCATTGATATCGAAGATCAGGTTGTTTCATTGCAATATAACGTAAAAAATGGGGGGATAGGCGACGTGGTGCTGAGCAAGATAGAACCTGTCAGCGAGAGGGTCATGTTAAAGAATCGTGAAAAGCGCAAGAAAAGGAAGAAGCAGCAACAATCAGAGCCTCTAGCGACTGCAACTACCACTGGTACTATTAATACTACGGCCTCTGGGTTTACGGAAGAAGAGGAGGAAGAAGAAGATGATGCCAACGCTATGCCTCGCTATCTAGATGAACACGCTACATTCTGCGATTGGGCTGTCCACATCCTAAACACAGCCAATCCCGAACACAAAATCGAGCTAGCCACTCATCTCTTCTCCCTTTTTGCTCACAATGAAAGTTCTCCCTCTCCGCTGCCCCTAGGGCGGGGAACCGTGGCTCCTCCAGATCAACCACCCCGCCAAGAGAACCTATCAGAGGTCAACCCCTGGGAAACCCCCAAAACGGGCAGAGGCGGGACCCTCAAAAGCCGAATCGCCATGCTACATGCCCTCGCAAACATCGAGCTCTGGGCAATCGATCTTGCCATCGATATATGCGTGCGATTCTCCACATTCCAAACAAACACAGAACCAAAAAAGGAACTTCCCCGCACCTTCTTCCACGACTTTCTCAAAGTCGCCGCGGACGAGGCGAAACACTTCTCCCTCCTACGCACGCGCCTGGAGCAACTAGGCTCGTACTTCGGCGCCCTCCCCGTGCACCATGGTCTCTGGCTCTCCGCCACTGAGACCTCGCATGATCTCCGCGCCCGCATTAGCATTATCGCGCTCGTGCATGAAGCGAGGGGTTTGGATGTGAATCCGATGACGATCCAGAAATTTCGCAATGCGGGCGACATGGAGAGTGTGGCGACGTTAGAGATTATCCATAACGATGAAATCACGCATGTTACGACGGGACATAGGTGGTTGAGCTGGATTTGTGAGCAGGAAGGGACGGATGCGGTGCAGGTGTTCAGAGAGAATGTGAGGAGGCATTTTAAGGGTCCGCTTAGGGGGCCTTTTAATGTGCAGGATAGGGAGAAGGCCGGGATGGATAGGAGGTGGTATGAAGAGGGGGATAATAGCAGTAATCCTAATGTGGCGGTGGCTTCCTAGAAAATGCCGAAGGACGAGAAAGCGAAGAAGATGATTATGTGGATTGAGTGAATGAGATATGAACGCCTTTATTTTAAATGGATTTTATGATGTTCTTCACCTGATTCCAAGGTCAGTGGAACATTTTCTCAGCATCAGAACAACATAATCACCTGCTGGCAGCAACAACCCGCCGGATATCAATCTGCTCTGAATCCATAGAGACAGCATACGCTACCATATCTACAACAATATGTCCGCACAAGAGCTGTTAGGATGCATAAAATTTTTGACTGAAAAAGCCACGAAAATATCCCTTACGCTCCGCAAGTTACAGTGGTTCATACTTAAAACTCGAAGTTCGATTGGGCTGAGCCTTGTGTTATTGCTCAATTGCTATAAATAACTTCAGATCGCTACTTTTATAGCTTCTTCCTCCCCTCCAATGAGTGAAGACTCCTGCAAAAAGGCCAACCACTCATATTGCGGGGACTAGATGCTCAGCGGCGCCGGCGGCAGGTCGCATACCATGAGACGCAAGGCTATTTAGGTGGCGCGGAAATGCTTAATTTTTTCCATAGCCAAACAACTTGGCCCCGGCTAGCTTTATTAGCTTGGAGAAGCGAGAAGAATAAGTGATGTTGATCCCATATATTTAACGTATGAGATCGGGCTTGGGCTGTGAAGATTGCTAGCTTTCCTCGTATCTCGACCCTCAACTCCCACCACAACGCCGCTTGAGCGGAGTAGCTTCGGTACATAACCTATGAGGTACGGAGGAGGTATCGGCTAATTATGCAAAGCACAGCCGCCGCCAAAAACAAAGGCAGCGGAGGCATCTTGGCATTTAACTAGTTGCAGCATCCTTCTATCACGTTCTTCTTATCCAAGGGCAAGAGGTATTTTTAGCATTCTTTGGCCTGCCAACGACTTAACTAGCGACCAAGTTGTCAAATCCGGGCCGTCACTCGGCAACACTAATGAACAAAAGCCATGTTCAAGCCCAGGCGATCGGACAACTTACTTGTTAGTCTTGACCAGATCTTCAAGCCCTGCTCCGACTGCATATGAAAATTGTTGTTTTCGAATTAGGAAAATTGGATCCTTTTGAAGAATAAGGAAATGGCCGTTGTTATAAAAGCGCAAAAATCTCCCATTGACCCATTTCTTGGACGAACATCAGGACACGCAGCTCAAGCACATGTGTACGACACTTTGAAAAAATCCATCTAAATCTCTGTATCTCTCCCATTGTGTATCAGTCCCAGAATTTCCGCCTAAACGCTTCACAGGATCAGCAATGGTGCTTAAGACCGTCAAGCTTTTAGTTCTCGCCCTCATAACCCTCCTTGCAATCAATACGCAAGGAGCACCCTCCCCGTCGTCTCTCGCTCCTCGGGGGAGAGCAGACATTCTTCTGGAAATCTTGAAGGCAATCGGGGTCTTCACTGAGGACAAAAACAACAAATCATGGGCGAGTACAACTCACTGCACTCACCTTCATTTGCATCCATTCATTCATTCATTCATCCATCATTCATTCGTATCTAACGTCTCAACGCAGGACTTCGAAACCAACAAAGAAATGTGTGAAGTCTTCTTCGGCACACGAGATGGCGGCCATTGCTATGCGTCCGTCGAGTGCCAGAAGGGCGGCAAGAGGAAATACAAAATCTGGAACGTTTGCTATGTAGGCGGACGACAATACTTCACCGATCCGCGCATTGGCAAATTCTCAATCACTTTCACAAAGAGAGATGGGTCTGAGGGCGAGGGCCTTACTGAGCCTATTCTGCAGGTTGGTTCGGTAGGCAATTGGATGAAAATCCCCGTTTCTGCGCTGGCTACGAATCACCGCTCCGCTGTGAGTTGTAAAAATAACTATATCCCTATTAAGTGCGATGAGGGTCCGTTCGTCTGTCGATATGTGCTACGCGGGAACAGAAATATTTCCATGGATCGGACGAAGAGATATAGCTGTGGTATTCCTGTTCTGGGTGCGAGCTTCCCGAAAGATGTTAAGTGGGATTAAATTTCTATTGGATATTGTCAGTTCAGATGGCATTGAGCGCGGGAACGGACATATGTGTGTTCATATTTTAATGTTATTTAATTAATTTCTTCTTAGCATTGACTGCCCCTCAACATAGAGATAGATAGCACAACTCTCAAAACCACTGGGGAATGTGCAAATAAATATGTCCATACCCAATTCACCAATTTGCCAATTCTCAGTCGTAGAATAATGAAATAGCCTGTACATAATCTTAGGAATACAAAGAAGATAATAAACTGTATTCCTCTCATGAACCCATTCAAGTCTTAACCGATCTGAAAAGCAAGTAGATCAACAATAACTGATCCGGGGGAAAAGAAAAGGAAATAGTAGAGAGCCAGTTAATATAAGGGGTATTATATAAATAATATCAGAAACAATTAATTCGCACAATCCCCGTGCAATTAAGTGGGTTCTGTTTCTGCCCCGCGACGCAATATCGGGGTAGTAGAGAATACGTATCTCAGTGCAAAAGGCGATCATAGGTATCAAAAACCCGCCAACAAATCCAAAAACCCAAAAACCCAAAAACCCAAAAACCAAGCTTATAATCCATAACCCTAAGCCGACGTCAAATTCGTGATTCCCCACTATCCAGCAACTGTTAGTTGCCGACGTCGCTAGAGGATCCAGCGGTTAAAAACTCCACGATATCCGCCTTACTCGTCCCCTTCGCATGTATTATCCTTCGTCGTCATCGTCGTTGTCGTCGGAGACTCCGTCAGCTCGCCACTCACAATAACATCACTATCCGCCACATGCAACCCACGAATACCACTGCCAGCAAAATGGGCTTCTTCCTGCGAGTCATACCCCTCGCCGTCTTCGTCGTCGAAATACCGATCCGTCCACCGAGAGGAGTCTGGATGGGAAATCTTTGATCGAGAAGAGGACAACCGGCTGACGGCGCTGGGCGGGCGGTAGGGATCGTTCGTGTTTGTAGTGCTGGCGTTGGTATCTGGTATTATGCGACTTTGGGTAATTGGGGAGGACATGGGGTGCAGTTGGTCCTTTGACTCAGATGATTCAGGTTGTTGTTGGCTCTCGTGCTCTGTTTTCTGGGCAGTTGGTGTTGATGGTTGGCCCGGAGAATCAGCTTGCCCAAGGACCTCTCTGCCGGATTCCGATGGGGCGCGGCTTGTTAGCACGGCACGCTCGGCACCGCTTTCAAGCTCGTCCGCCGTATTTGCTGTGATCGTGTTTGCGAAGTGCGTGTCGACGAGATGTTTGATGACAGGCCAGCCATAGGCATTTGCAAACATACGGCGGACAATTATATTATTGTGCGCGTCGGGTTCGAGGCGGACAAGGACTTTGCGCCAGGATAAGTCCCGATGGTAGGCGCGGGCGATTTTCTCCTCGACTTTCATGCCACTTGTGGTACCGAGAACTGAATCGGAGGTGGTCTGGATTGGTGGACTACTGGGTTGGTTATCCAGACCTTTCGCCGTTCCGGTGGGTGAGGGAAGGTTACAGGTGCTAGAAGCCGGGAAAAAACTGCGACTTTTTACAGGAGGAGGCGGGGGTATATCTGATGGGTGGTACACGCGATCGTGGAAGATAGTCCTCGCGCGGGTTGAAGGGTCGAGGATGTACTCTGTTGATGGTAGAGGCGGTTTAAGGACATCTCCGGCCGCTTCTAGGAAGGTTGTTCTTGGTGGGGCATGGTGGTCTTCGTCCTGGTAAAAGGAATCGCCTCTTACTCGCCTAGTGCGTGGTGGTGATTCGGAAGGACCGTCTGTCCATGAGGTTTCGGCCAACTCATCGTTCCGAACAGTCTGGCTCCGTTTATAGATTTTTGCCCCTTTGCTCTGTTGGCTGCTTTTCCCTTGTAGTTTAAACAGGGAAAGGAAACTGGCGAATGGGTTCAGAGAAGTCGGTGGAGCCGATTTCACTGGTTTCGTACTAACTGCTGGCTCCGTGTTGCTCGACACACTCAAAAACTGGGATGACTTGGGAAGTTCTGCGGTGACCTCAAGATCCGGGCTATCACCCCGTGGTTTTGGCACTTCACTTTCTCCATTGTTAGGTAAAGCAACTAGCTTTCCATTTTTACCCTTATCATCCCCGCTGTCCCCATTGACAGAACTTGTTAGGGGTTTAGTTGAGCGCATTGAATTAGTATTAACGTTAGCTCCCGTAATCTCAGCCCAGCCCCATTCCGCCATGGTTCCGACCAGACCACTTTCCCGTCTAGCCTTCTCCACCCGGTCCAAGCCCCTCCAATCAAGGAAAAGGAGGCATGACGTTCGTAGTGGAACAATTCCGTCATTTACAACATTAGAGTATACGGTACGATTCCGAAATTTTTTGAGAACCTGGTGAGCAGGGCCGCTCGGAAGGATCCTCAGCAGTGGCTTTGATTTGGGATCCGGTTGTTGGGGGGACTTGGGAGAATCATTCCCCAATCCTCCTATCATAGCACCCCATCCACTTCGCATTTTCGACGGCGCAGTCCATGACAGACCAAGGTCTTGACCGGTGCGGCCAACGAGTCCAAAATCCAAAGCGAAACGAACATAGATTGGGTTTTCATTACTAAGCCCGAGAAAAGGAGATGCAAGCGCAACAAAGTTGATGGGTTTTATGCGGTCAAAGAATTCAGGAGAATGTTTTTGAATATAAGCAATGGCATACGTTTGAACGAGACCACCAAGAGAGTGGCCTACAAAACTGATACTTGTGATTTTGTAAGCGTAATCGGTTCTCTTCGGCTCCTGGCGAGATATTGTACTGCCGGAATGACACGCATGGCCGGTAGGGTCGGTTGAATCCTTGTTGCCAGTAAATGCTCGAAATTTTCTATGAGATTCTTTGACAGGAAGATATGGTTGGTCAGGATAAGTCATGAGGAGGACATATTTCGCGAGCCGTTTACCAAGATACTGGATGCCTCTTTCGGTGCGAACAGCGTTTCCCGGAAATCCACGTACAATAACATGTTCGTCATCGTCGTCATCTTCTTCCGAACCTGTCTGCGGTTTATCTATCGGAGGCGTATCAGAGGTGTGTAAAGGATCCTCCCCAGGTACAGCTGGCTTTAGAGATTGCGAATTCTTGGCCTTATTTCGGCCCTTCCGCGCGTCTTCCCTGGCCTTCTTTGCAGCAGCATCTATACTCTCCTTAAGATATAACATGTCGGCCCCCAGGTTACTGTGCAACCCATGCGTTAGGACGACGAAATGTACTTTTCTCCGCTTCTTTTGGTTTCCCTCTTCTTCGGCCGAACCGGCGTCGGAATCTTTCTGAGATTCTGTAGCAATCTCCGTCTGCTCCATTTCCAGTTTTCGAAGGTCTTGTTTCTCAGTCCAGGACGGGAATCGTGGTGTGCTCCAAAGGCTTGCTGTATCATCAACAACTAGGCTGACTGCAGTGGAGTATACCCCCTTCATTTGGCCTGAGGGTTTCTTATGTTTGCTCTTTGAGCCACGTCTGGCGAGATCGCGAACATGACCCGGAGGGGGCAAGCTCGTCGAGTTCCCAATTCCGAGTTCCAAAGACTTCATGTCCCTGCCAACAAGGATTTCAAAGTTTACAGCAGCTGTAGTCGAAAATATCACCTGCGATGCGATTTCGATTATCCAAGTCACGCTCTGTTTATCTGCTGCTTGCGGTGATGGCGAGACAGTCGATGGCGCGACGCTCTCCGGCACTGGAATCACTGCGTTGAAAGCCCCGCCCGCTTTCAGGTTTGGTTCGAATTGCGGAAGGCCGCGGGTTTCATGGTCCTCGTATTTCTGGTTTGGATCGAAGGACGAAGGGTAGCACGAGGCATATAGAGTGTAAGGACCGTGCAAATATGCGGCGCGCAGCGGTATTGCAGATGCATTCCTAACCTTGACGAAGAGTTCCGCAGGTGTGGGGAGTATACGGTCCGCGGAAGGGGTATATGTAAGTGTAAACCTAATCATTCCCGCATCAGTATAAAATAATTTTTAATTAAAGATCCGGGCATAATCATACCGGACCACCTCACCTATACGGACGCTGCCAATCTGGTGCACCAGCAACATATCCGCGGCTCGTTTGTATTCCGCCGGCTCAACGTCCCAGCCGGTCAATGTATGGAAGGTTGGGTGGTAGGAAGACGGCGACCGCGAGCCGTTATTTGGGGTCTGGGCGAGCTGGTAAACGCGCGGAGTAACAAGCATGGAGAAATTTGCGGCCTCACAAACCGCTTTGATGACGTTGCCCAAGCAGGGTGGGGATTATTGGCACATGCATTAGAATCGGATATTGGCTGGGATCAAGAACTAGCGGGATAGTCCAAGTTTATTCTGGGTGGAGCGAGTGTTCCAGGTGGCTACATCGTTTTAAGAACAACAGGAAGCACAGCTTGGAAAGTGATTAGGACATCAAAGACAACGACATCAGTAATATGAAGCGCATGCCATGTCTTTTCTCCAGTGTTGAACAGAGGATGAAGGATGAAAGATGAAGGAGGTGAGGCTGCGGAGGAAGATAATGGAAGTAATTAATTAATTAGGGCTTTCCATGTGACAGGTTATGTAATCGGAGGATCCATGTAAAGTTACCATACGCGGATGTATTCAATACGTCATTACAGAACCTCCGCCGCCTCCCCGCAGTCTCCGCGCTCGGCGTCCGCTCTCCGCTCTCCACCCTCATTTCCCTTCACCCCTTCACCCCTTCACACCCCCAACGTCCTGGCTGCGCTTCTAGACACCATCATCACCTAAACCATGTCCTCACGCGTCAGAAGCTCGCAGGTCAAATTCCTCCCCCCATCTATGGCACTCCATTTGTCTGCACGCTTTGGGAGCTCTGCGACGTACTAGTACCTCGAGACTTCAGATAGAGCACTTTCGAAAAGACGGCGGTACGTGTCTTATTATGCTACCGGAGACTAAAGTAATGAACCAATATATGGTGTCTTGGGGAGAGGATAGAGAGAGATGACGTTATCTATCATATTGCCATCCGACTTCTTCTTTCGAGGGGATCTCTATTAAAGTCTAGGAAACGGTTTTGTCCAACACCCAGCATATTCGAAGAAAGATCATCAGAGGAGGAATCTTGCATCAAAGAAACGAGTTCAATGCTTCTGCAGTTATCGCCTTATTTAATTATGTTGGCAGTGGCTCCGCAATTATGCACCATGTAATATACCATCCGCAGCTGGTTCCTAAATTGAGAAGAGAGCTCCCAATGCATGTGGGACCATGGACCAACGATAAAACTAACTTTCGGAGGTGATCAGATCAAGGTCTCCAAATAGGTATCTAAGCTATTTAAATACCTCCAACTATAACCGCCCAACCAACCCAAATACCAACAACCTGCCGCCCAGGTAGTTAGACGTTCACGTACGTTCCGTCGCAAAATCCACGCCGCTATCGTAGCCTGCCGAGGCTAAAATTTCCTATGCTATATCCTTGTTTCTCGCGTTTGCCGATCTATAGGGCCAGATCCCATAATACGTATTCCCCTTAGCCACCTTTCCACTCACCCTCTCCGTACCATCAATGACTTTAGCACAGTGCTCGTAAACCTCGTTAACTGCAGCAATCATGTCGCTACACTTCACATATTTGGCTCTGCCATCGTCGTTGGCGCTATGGCGGCAAGGAGGGAAAGGTATTTAACAATGGTAGGAAGATGCATTGTTAATAGGTAGAGAAAAGGAATCCCGCAGGCTTCTATGGTTGTTGGTAATTTGGAATGATATTTAGGCACCACGGGGTATACGAGAAGGAGAATTTTGGTAAACAATTACCTACTATCGTCATATTTTCCTGGATGGGCCCCTGGCAGATTTATATATCGCAATCGGAATGGAACGGCATAGCTGATGGAAATGAGCCTGTTATATTTGATATGTAGAGATCTTCTAGGGGAAATCTGCACCTGCGTCAAAGAATGTCTGCTAATGCGGTTATCTAGTTAATACTGTCAGAGAGGTTACTATGCAGCAAACTGTGCCCAAGCTGGCAGTTGGCAGTTGGTGATATCTTGTTTAAGAGACACGATTGTTTCACACTTCTGCATGCCTCGTCCAGGATAATTCAAATCTCAAAGCATCAGATACCTCCGGCAAGATAAGACACAATCTGGGTTTTTCAGGGGGTATCCTCGGTTGGTCTGTCATAGCGTTGGTTGGGTTTTTTCTCTAATTCAACTTGCAGAATCCGCGACGTAGGGAAATGATTGGTTGGTGCATGCTATGTTCATAAGTTCATAAGTTCATAGGTTCATAACAGACCAATTCTGTCTGTTTAGCTTAGATCTACACCTCCAGAGTCTCAAGATCCATGATTCGGCCTGCTTTGTTCCTAAAGAGCCTTGGAATAGCGGCTGTTCTATTATTTCCCGGCAGGTGATTGTCAGGGGGCATGCATATAGATATGCATACTGCACACGATACTGTTGTTGAAAGCAACCGGCAACTTGCAAGCCAATACTCGAATTGTATCCATGGGTGCGGAGCAGGGTAGTTATATGTTAACAGTTAGATAGTTGAAGTTGTTGACAAATATCTTACTTACTATAATTCAAAAAGCTCCAACTCTACGTTGTCCGTATAGCTCAAATCATTCTATATAAAACCAGATTCAAGCTCAATTCTAGTTAATATGCCTCCTCTCACCATTATCATCACCAACAACACCTTTTCCCTCTGGCACAACCAACCTCACAACTTCCCTCTCCCCCTTTCTCACCTCCACCCACCCCCCATCCTCCACAACCACAATCATCCCATCAATACAAATCCTCCTCCACCTCTCCTCCTTTTCCCCCTCACAAAAATCAACCCTAACAGCCTCAACCTCTTCATAACCCACCACATCCCCCTTCTCCACCACATGCCTACCCCCATCATACGCCAATTGCATAACCTCCATTACAGCCTCTGACGCCAGCGGCCCAAAATGCACAAACCATAACCTCCCATCCAACGGCCTGGACGCAGGCGATATCGTAAATCCCTTTTCCAACTTCGAGCAGAGCGTGACGAGTATATACATATGCTCACTCCGCTCAAGGACTCGTGTCCGTAGCATTTCCCCTCCAGATACTGGATCAGTAGTTTTCGTAGTAACATTAACCCGCCCCCTATAAACATGCGGCGCACTCCCATCAGCCGGAAACAACAGCTCCTTCGCCGCCATCTGAAATCTCTCCCGTCCAAACCGGCGGTATTCGGGCGTATCACTATCCCCAACGAGCGAAGCATGCATGCCCCAGCTAAGCACGACAGCACCATAAATCTCCCCCTCCTCACCACCACCACCACCATCCCCATCCCCATCCCCAGGCACAAAGACAGGTTTCCTCCCCCTCCCCCCGTCTGTCACATACTCCGCCCCCCTCGAAAACCCCACCCGAAACATCGGCAACCGCCTCGGCACCCCACCCACCAACCCCCTCAGCCCCACCGTCGCATCCCTTTCCGAAACAATCCCCGCAGAATACGCCGTCGCGTTCCCCGTTCCCATCGGCACCAACGCTACAACAGGTGGCACAAAGACATGGCCCTCATGCTCTGCTACACCCCCAGGCACGGCCGTTAGGCTCTTTACAAGCTCAATCAGCCCGCCATCGCCCGCCAGGAGGATTATCGTCTGCTTGATCCCGCGCTGGGCGCGTGGGCGGAATATGGTTTGGGTGAGGTTGGTGATTGTGTCTGGAGATGAAGTGGTGTGGGTGGTGTAATCATGGAGTTCAGTGAGGTGGAGGGTTGTCAGGAGAGGTTTTAGCAGGGTTGTGTAGAACGGGCTGGCTTTGTGGGTGCCGGAGAGGGTGGAGATGATTATATGGAGGTTATTGTGATCGGCGGATTTGGCGGGGTAAAGGTGAGACAGCGGGCTGCCGATGACGATGAACTGGCGGAGTGACGCAGGGCATTCTCCCGCTGCTTCAAACCTTTTCAATACATACTCCGGCTGCTGTTGCTGCTGCTTATCTGAGACAGACGAAGAAGAGGAATAATAAGGTGAATTGTCCAGCCAGATGTACGACATCAAGTTCGAGTCTTCAGGACATGGAACAACCGCAACCATCCGCTCCCCTTTAATGGCATGGATCTTGCTCAACCCACCCTCCCCGTCCATCCATGTTAGACTATTTGTCGACGTATCGTAGGAAACATGGTTAATATCCACCAGGCCTAGAGAGGGTATTGACATTTCTGGCGTAAAAACAGAGGGAGGGGAACTATAGAACTTCAACGAACATGAGGTGTTTTGATATATATAAAAAATGAAACGTAATTGGAAAACAAACGTCTAACATACAACTATTTTATATCTCTGGATACAGCCTTCATTATTAATCCATCTAATTATTCTTCATCTAATTCCGCAACTCTGCAACGTATGAACGAACACAATATCAAATCTAAAACAAATTTTTATTATGTATGAAATACCTTTAATTAGATATCTCTCTTACTATATTCTATAGCATCTATGTATACCGCAATAACTATTAGAGAAGAATAAACACAAAAACCTACTCATTGATCTCAATCTCAACCTCTCACCAAATCTTCAGTCCCCTTTTTGACCCCCACAGTAACTTTTTAAAAAAAAGACTAAAAAATAAAAAACCAGCGTAACCACACACACACACATCCAACCCTTCATGTATGTATGTATGTATGTATGTATGTATGCAATGCATGCAAATCACTCATTCATCCATCTCGTAACGCCAAACAGAAAAATATAATACAACCATAAACACATAAACACCCACCACCACTCACCCACTCACCCACTCACCCACTCTCCACCACCATCGCCTCCTTTTTCTCCTCCTCCTCCTTCTTCTCCTCCTCCTTCTCCTCCTCCTTCTCCTCAACATATTTCGACGCCGCATGCTTCTCGCTCAAATTGACCGCAATAAACGACTTGGGAAGTTTAACCCTATACATGATTCCATCCAGTTAGTTAAACCGATGACAAAATAAAAACCCCAACATAATCCCCCAACCCCCTTTACAAAAAAGAAAGAAAAAAGAAAAAAAGAGGGAAAAAAAGAAAGATAACTCACGTATCAAACTTCGCCTTCAACGTCTCAATAACCTCCTTCCAATCCTGATGCGCCGTCAAGCTCCTCCGCGGCGCACACCCAATCGCATGCCGCGAATCCAACTGTACATCCAGCGGGTCAAAGGTATGACAACCAGGACTAATAGAGATGCGAATCGAATATGAGAACGTCGCCGACTCGCTATCCCGCGCTTCATACAGCTCAAAACAGATTTGTGAGAGGTAGTCCAATTCGGGGATGGCGCGGCGGGCGATCTTCGTCTGGATACCGCCTTCCAAGATACAGTTGAGAAGCGTGTAAATGTGGGATTCCTTGGTGAAGTAGAAGAATGACTTGGCGTCCGGGGACGCTTGCACTTCTTCCAGGTCCATGACTATCTCTCGCAATAAGGGGAGTGAGGTTAACAGGCCGATTTCGAGTTTCTCCTCGTCTTCGATTCCGTATTCTTGCGGGGTTACAAAATCGAAAAGCACCTTGGCAAGCTTGTAGAGCTGCCGCAGTCTTGATAGCCTCTTGTCGATCTTGGTCTTTGTCTGGGTGGAGCCGGGATAAAGCTTGAAATAAGAATCGTACCAATCCTCCAGGGATCCAATAGGTTGCATCAACGAGAGGTCCGGAACAGATTTCTTTTTAAGCCCGAGACGCTGAGCGAAAGATTTATCGTCGCCCTTTTCACTTCTAGAAGCTTCAACGCTGTTTCCATTACCGCTGCCGCTGCCGCTGCCGTTGACGCTACCGGTGACGCTGCCGCTATCATTCCATTGCTGTGTGGGCTTCGGCGATTTGGTGCTACTGCTCGAGTCAACCTTCTCCTGGCCGGCGGAGTTCAGTTTATCATTGGGAGAGCCCTGCCCCTGCTGTGTCCCACCCTCCGCCTGGAGCATGCTATCGGGAGGCACGAACACCCAATCCAAGAACTGACGATTATGCAGCGCATCAAACTTCATACTATCATACAGTTCAGACAGCTTACTAGGGTCGACTTTCTCGGTATCGCAAAACTCCGCAAATAGCTTCTCCCATCTCTCCTTGAACAGTTGGGCATCTTCTCCAGCACACCAACGTCCTTGGATGGAAGCAAGGGTGGGGGCGTCTTGGACATTTTTACCTTGACCATCCGCGCCACTTCCAGCAGCGGGTGTGGAGCTCATCTCACCTTCCAGTCGTGCAAAATTATACCTCATGACTTCTCTATGGAACTTCATGAGTTCAACCACGGTTGACAAAACGATTGAAGGTTCAGGGAAATTTTCCTTTGGCCAGGCAAACTGAGGCGGCGCGGAATTTCCCTCCCTTAAGAGTAGCTTGAGCTTCTTCTTGACCTTGTCCATCTCATCCTTTGCCGCATTCGAATCATCAAGTAGATCCTTTCTCACTTGGATGAAGTCTTCAGGTAAGTCCTTCTGGTCAAGGAACGCGGATGCGAAGATTTGGGCTAAACAGATTTAAAAATTAGAAGAAGAGCTCCCTCATAAAAAAGATCGGGAAGGTAGCAAAAACTTACCACTTGTGCTAACTCTCCTTTCCGAGCTGGTAAATATCCGCACATCATTCAGTGCCTCCTTATTCATAAGTTTCAAATCATCCCTCATATTGAGCCCCACATCCTGTGATTGGTAACGGGCAGCGTGCGTAGGCTCACCACCCCATTTAATCACCAATTGAAGCTTATCTAGAATCAAATCATTCTCCACAGCAGAAAAGCGCGAGAACGTTGGACCGGATATAGAATCACTTCTCGTATGGGTTTGCGAAAGCGGGTCGTCTTCATTCCCTGCGGCTCCAGCACTCTCTTGAAGCTGCTCTCCTTCAGTAGTAGGCTTTTCAGAGATAGGACTCAAGGGCTTATCAGAAAGGACCCGATCCCGCATCTCATCAGGATTTCGGCGCCTAAACATCGGTTTAATCTGGACCTTTGTCCCCGGCCACCCTCCTTTATGATGTAGCGATGTTTGAAGGAGTTTCAACTTTTCCTTATCCTCGATACCCTCCTCCATAGCGATTCTAACAGCATCAGAAACACTGCGTAATGCCACTTCTCCCTTTATGACAACTTCCTCTTGATGTCCCTTCAGGAGGTCAATAAACGGCTGCGTATGGAAGGTGAATTTGAATTTCTGCTTTGGGGTCCTATCAGCATGGCGAATTACAGCCACCATCCCCTTTAACTTCCACGAATGCTTCGATGCTGGGGGTGGAGCGACGATGGCATCCGTCAGAGAAGGCGCACTTGAAACCGTGCCATCCGTAGATTTCAATGTGGGCCGCCTCTCGGCCTTGGGTAGGAAGCCCTTGGAATGGGATGACAAAGCACCGGTATCCGAAGCGGGCGTTAGGAAGGATGTCGTCGCGGGAGTCAAATCTGCAGAAACAATTGGATGGGTCTTTTGATTGTAATGGGGACCCTGCATTCTCGTCATGCTGGGAGATTTCAAGAGGGACTTGAGAGCCTGCCTGTGGGTACTGCTACTGCTCTTGCGTGGAGGGGCAATTTCAATTGGGGCGGCTTCTAGGTGCTCAATCTTCCCTTCCCTGCGCAGTTTCTGGTTGATGAACATCTCGCGCAGGATGTTCGCACATTTATCATAATAATCATTATTGTCTTTGACAAAACTCCAGCCGTTGACGTCGATCACATAAGATTTGTCGCCAACACGAAGCATATCAAAGCCACATATCCTTTGTCCAAAGCCGTTGGATATCTTGGACGCCATAGTAGCTTCTTCCTTGCTTAGCTTCGTAATATATCTCAACTCCTTGCCATGGGTGTTCCGGCGGACAAGGCCGTCAACCACGGGCGACTTTCGGGTCTCAGCATGGCAAAAGTCAGGCCCTACCGTATATGCTTTGACGTCCTCTGCATTGTCAACCCTCAAAAATTGCTCGTAAAGGTAACTTCCATCCGTCTCAAGAACGGATCTCGGGATTGTGAGGTCCGGGTCGTACTCGGAGCTCTTATTACCGATTTTGCGGAAGAGTCGACGGCCACCACCACCGTATTGTTGATCGTTGGGGAAATAAATGTGAATATTATGATCCTCCCCACTGACCGGTTTTTCGACAAATGGTTTTCTGAAAACCTTGCCATCGACGACGAGGGATTCTCCATCCTCAGACATGGCCACGGACTGGGTCTTGGGGGTACCACCTCCAGTTCCATCGTCAGGCCCTTCCAGCTTTACTCCAGTGAGCTCGTATATGTGCTCAGCAAGTTTCTGAGACTCGAGTCTGGGACCGCCGTCTCTGTTGACCTCCAGTCTTTTCGGGGTTGGGACACCCATTTGGTCGAGGATACGAAGGCAAAGACGTCGATCCCATAGGACCTTTTGCATGGGAAGGTCATTGATGCAAAATGGTTTTCTCAGCTTGGCGTATGCAATCGCCTTGTCCAGGGGGAATCCATCGGAGAAAAAGGCAATTAAAAAGTCGCTACGGAGTATATAAATTAGCATTGCAACTATTTCAGTATTTTTTTTGAATATACCAGTTACACTAAACAATGGAGGGGTTCCTACCACACAGGCCAATTTTCCACATCTATAAAATAACGTTAGTATACCCTGGTATATTTTCTCGAGAGATGAGAGAGCATAGAACATACCCTCATCAAGAATGACCTTATCACCAAAAACAATAACCTCAAAATCGCCCTTGGACTGCAATCTAGTAAGGATATTCTGACTAGGTTTGCTACGGGCCTTGACATCGAGGGCGCACACCCCGATCTTCCCGATCAACGGTACCTTGGCTATATCGGTGTGTTTCGTCAGCTATTTTTCTCCGTCTTCTCACAAAATGATTTTTTTTTTTTCTGTGCCACGTACGATCAGCTTCGCTCGCACTGCTTGCTGCAGTGCTCCCGCTAAATCTCCTTGGCGTTCGACTGGAGGATCTTGCGGGGCGGGTTACCCAGTTTGTGGTGGGACGTCCATCAGTGCCTGCATCGCTACGGGGTACAGAAGAGGAATTTTGGGGGGAAGATACTGTTACGGTTAGCGGGGGATTCACAGCTAGAGAGAGGGGGGGGCGGGGGGGGTAAGAAGAGAGGGTCCGCACCTACTGCTCCCGGCCCAGGAGAGGACGCTGTAGTGGGAGGTCCTGTGGAATCCGCCCCAGCTGGTGTTGCTGTGGATGACAGGAAGGATTCCATGTTACTAGTCTGACCCAGGGAGGCGGAGAAGTTCCTAGCCGCGGCGTCCTCCATGCTACTTTTGATAGAGCCAGCCACGCTGGAGGTGCCGGTGCTTGGGATGCGGTCACCGGTAGCGGAGTAGATGGTAGAGCCTAGGGAGTACAGGGAAGAGAAGGAGACACGGTGGGAGTCTCTGTGGGGGTCTCTCTCTGGCACAAAAGTCTGGCTTGGTCGAGAGGGAATTGCAGATGTTGTAGTAGGAGTTGTAGTAGGGGTTGTAGTAGTAGGAGTTGGAATTGGAGTTGTTGTTGTAGAGATGTCTCCTGTAGCCATGAAGTTTCCCTGTAATTGCAGCTGATCGAGGGACAGAGCTGCTGCTGCTGCTGCTGCTGTTTTAGGCGGGGGAGCAGAGACAGAACTCGAGGGAGAAGCCACAGCCAATCTTTGTATCTGTTGTCTGTCTGTGTCTGTGTTTGTGTCTGTGTTTGTGGTTGTTGTTGTTGTATTTGTTGTTGTTGTGTCTGTTACTCCTGGTCTGTCTGTGTCTGTGTCTGCTTTCTCTTTCTCTTGCTGTGTTTTGTCTCTCTCTTTGCTTCCCTTGTCGATATTCTCCTGTGCAGGTTGCACCGAGTCCATTTTATCCGTAGCCATGTGGGTATATATATATATATATAGGTATAGGTATAGGTATATATATAGGTTGAGCCACCTGGCAATCCAGTACTAAAATACGCAAACCGCTAGTTATTGTGCGCAACCATTGCTGTCTCCAGCTACCAGCTCCATTGCGGGTTTGTTGGCTGTACGTGGATCCGTATTGTTTGCTAGTTTCTGTTCTTCTGGTTGTAAGTGTATGTACCTAGGTATTTATAGATGTTGTTGCTGGTGGTTGTTTGTTGTTGATTTAATCCTCCGCCGTCCTTCAAATTCGCCGCCAAGGTGGGTTCAATGGCAAATCTCCGGGATTGGGAGCAAGAGCAATAAATATAGTAATATATATATACGTAGTATAGTTAAGCAGTAGTAGTAGTAGTAGTTAGCTATTTATGTACGGAGTAAATAATAGTTAATTGATTTAAAATAATGACGCTGTGTGTGCATCTTCTTTCAACATTTGCCCCTAGAATGTTCAAAAATGTTCTTCATCAGTCCCAAAAGGGTAAAAAACCCTAGGTTCGGCGGAAGAAAAAAATAAAATAGAAAAATAACTCCAAAAATTTAGTACCTCCAACTAAACTACTACGTAAACTACTAAACTAACTAGTTAACTAAATATCCCAGAAAAAGAAAAATAACTGCCAGCCAACCGTCTCTTAGCTGGAAAATGGCTGAGGGTTAATTTGAAGCCAAGAAAAAAAGTAAAGAAGAAAATATTTCAACCCTCGAAAAAGCTCGAATCTCTCCCCTTCACCCATGCCAATTGTCAATCCACCCACCTTGAGCAGATATATATATATATATATACAACATGCCGTCAATCGACAGCGATGCCTTCGGGTTCCCTGTCGCAAAGAGACAGAAAGTCGCCCCAGGCCAGCTCGTGTCGAAAGATGATGCTGCCAACCCTCCAAGCTCGCGGATATTCTCCCCCTTCAGAGTGCGTCTAATTTCTTCTTCCTTTTTTCCCCTTCTCTTTTGTGTATAATAACTAACAACCTCTATTTAAAACAAATAAAAAGACTCTAGGACTCGTATCCCCAACTACAGTCCCCTTCACCTCCGTCCCCCTGGGCAAAACCACATTCCAAATCACTACCTCTGTAGGCAGGTCCCTGCAGACCTATGACCTGCGCCGCGGCCTGAGTTTGGTTTTCCTCACTCGCCCTCAAACGCCCGCGGTTATAACGGCGATATGTGCCTGGAAGGACAAGGTGCTAGCTGCCTGGGGTGGTGGATCGCTTGCCAATGAACCACAGGGTGTCTGGGTGTTCAAGCGTGGGAAGAAAGTCGGAGAATTGGCCATCCCGTCTTCTGCTTCATCAACAACAACAACAGGAGCAAACGAACCAATTGAGCAGCTACTAGTGTTTGGCTCGTGGATTGTTGGATGCTGCAGTGGTTCCATACGGGTGTGGAAATCCATGACCTTGGAACATTACACGACCCTCACCCCTCCCAGCCCACGAAAGACATCATCATCATCATCATCATCATCCTCGTCCGCTCGAGTCCTGACCGGCCGAATATGTAACATGCCCACATACCTCAACAAGATATTCGCAGGCCGGCAAGATGGCAGCATCGATATCTGGAATCTATCCACGGGGAAACTGGTCTACACAATCCTACCCACAACCCCAGACGCAGGCGCCGTGACTGCTATGGAGCCTACACCAGCCCTATCCCTCCTCGCAATCGCCTACAGCAGCGGAGCCCTGACCATCCACAACGTCAGAACGGACCAGGCTGTCCTCCATCTCCGCTCCCCTGCTTCTATTGCTTCTGCTAACGCAGCCATCTCGCCAATAACCTGCATCTCCTTCCGCACTGACGACCTAGGCGCCGGTCACGACGGGCGCAAAGCAGGCGTCATGGCCACCGCCAGCGCCGACAGCAGTGACATCACCATGTGGGACCTCAACAACGGCGGTAGAATTACCGGCGTCCTGCGCGACGCGCACGAGTCTTCCTCCTCCGAAGAGCCCGGCATCAGCAAAATCGAGTTCCTCAACGGCCAACCCGTCCTAATATCCACGGGCACCGACAACGCACTCCGCTCCTGGATCTTCGACGAGACACCCTTCTCACCAACCCCGCGGCCCTTACACTCGCGCAGCGGCCACTCAGCACCCATCACAACCATCCGCTTCCTCCCCGCATCCTCCGACGATGCCGACACCATCGGCAAATGGATTCTCAGCGCGAGCAAGGATCGGAGCCTATGGGGGTTGAGTTTGCGGAAGGATTCGCAGAGCGCGGAGCTGTCGCAGGGCCATGTGAAGCTGAAGAGTAAGAAGAGGGGGTTCGTCGGGGCGCGGACGGAGGATTTTAAGACGCCTGAGATTACTTGTGTGGCGTGTTCGTTAAATAGGGATGGGGGGATGGGGACTGCGGCTGGTGCTGCTGGTGTTGGTGCTGGTGGGCCTGTGTGGGCTAATGCGAAGGGGGGTAGTACTGAGGGGACTAATTTGACTGGGTGGGAGAGTGTTGTTACGGGGCATCGGGGTGATAGCTTTGCGAGGACGTGGTTTTGGGGGAGGAAGAAGGCTGGCCGATGGGCTTTTGGAACGCATGATGGGACGGAGGTTAAGGTGTGTTTTTTGTTTTTGTTTTGTTTTTTTTTTTTTTTTTTTCAATCCTGAAGCCACAGTTAACGAACTTTTTCACAGAGCGTCGCGGTTTCGCCGTGTGGCACTTTTGCACTAGTCGGGTCCGCCGGTGGCTCGATTGACATGTACAATCTGCAATCCGGCATGCATCGACAGTCATTCCCGGGCCGGGTAACACCCGCCCAAGCGAGGAAATTGAAGATGATGCAGTTGGATGAGATGGACCA